>JAAGNO010013935.1:49111-62309 GCA_033439905.1 Ceryle rudis | reverse complement strand
CTGGGCAACCAGCTCTGGGTGGCCCTGCTTGAGCAGGGGTATTGGACCAGAAGACCTCCAGGTGCCTTCCAACCTCAACCGTTCTGTGATTCTGTGAAAATCCTCCTTTCAGCTACATCATCTGTAGGGCAGAGGTTGGTTTTCTCATGCTGCCTGGTTGCATTCATAGGGGCTGAACAGAGGCTACAGACCTAATTCCTCCTCCTGTTTGCTCAGAGTGGTACCTAACAGTGCTAAATGCTCAACTGCCAAGCAAGACACTGAACAATTGGTATTACATTTTGAACTACCACATTTAGCTGAAAGTAGCTAAATGTACATTAGCACATTGGATTAGCATTCAAACATGTTTTTCTTTCCGACAGGAGGGAATTAAATGTCTCTGCCACTATACAGTTTCCCAGTCTTGTACATGAGATCACCTTATTCTAGAAATGAATATTTCTTACAGTGCATTTTGTTAGACTCCTGGAAGTCCTCATCACCTTTGTCAATTTTACTGGGATTTAGAGTAAACATCAAAATATTGTCATCCAAGTACCAGCTCAGATTCTCATCAAATACTGTAGCAAGTAGAAAAAACTCCTTGTTCACATTTTTCTGTTGGGCAGAAGTAGCACAAAGGGAAATAGAAATGAGTGAACACAAAACAGGGAAAAAATTCAATGTGCATAATAATTTATAATTCATAAAGCAGGATAGATGCATACATTGATACTTCATTCTGACAGTCAGAAAGCTCTCCAATTGCTGTGTCTGGTGACTAGGTATCTGCTGCTGATGCTCTTTATACCAGCAGGAACCACCTCTGGAAATAAGTGCATGTTTTGGTCTGGAAAACCTCTATATTTTTCTACTCTACATATTCTACTCTGGAAAGCCTCTACGTATTTCTAGTCATTCTCATCCTAGCTGAGACTTGAATGTCAGAGGTTGCTCACTGCAATGGTGGTTTCACAAGACAGTGTCTATCTTGAGCCAGACTGATTCTCTTTTTCAAAAAACAAGCCCACTTTCTTCATTTCGTGTATCCTTCCCTGCACATGAGTGACACTGTGGTGTGGAGTGGAGGTAGTACTGAATGGTCATTAATGTGGCAGGCTCTGAGGACACAATTCAGGAAGATAAAGCAGGTTCAGCTACAATGCTGCAAATAATTCCATTTTTCTTCTTTGACTGACCTGTTTCCCCGAAGGAAGCAGAGCTCCCTTCCTGCACACCAGGAGAGGACCCACAAGGCCAGAACTGGTGTCTCTGACCGCATCCACAGCTGAGTAATAAAGCCAGGTTAAACAATCCGGATCTTGATCTGTGGGGCCCACATCTTCTGGCACATTCCACTCATATGTAAATGTAGCACCAGGACTCACATGAGAGGCTGGAGATTCAGTACCTATTATAGAAACCAACATTAGAAATTAAGCCAAATCAGCATTGTTCATTTTATCACCTTCAACACATCAACATGTAGGGTAGCATGTTCCTGGTGCTTGCAGGATCTGTGTCTGTAGGCGCACCTCCAGAGGCAGCACCGTACAAGGCCCCCTCGTTGTTCTTGTGGTAACTCACACCGTGGGGCTGAATGCTAAATGGGCGGCTCGCATTGTTTCGGAAGGTCACCCTGATGCTCTCGCCCACTTCAGCCTTGATAACAGGTCCTAGAAAAGATCACATGATCTAATTACAAGATGCTTCTATCAAGTGATGTACAGATCACCACAAGCTTATAGCAATCAATGGCTAGCTGCTTTTCCTGTTGCACGGGGAACTGCTCCTGAGCCTGTGTGGCCACAGACCAGGTCCCTGGCACGTGCCCTGAATCACATGGCAGCCCAACAGCAACTGGACTTCTCCATTCCCAGTTCCTCATGGAGGCCTAGGGACATGCAGGACAGTTCCTCCCTTTGGAAAGAGACCTGCAGACATTAGCACCAGCCTCCAACTCAGTCCAGAGCCATGGTAGAAGTATCCAGGTTATAAATAGGGCTGGACCTGCCTCGCCTTGTAATTCAGAGCCTGACCTTTGAAGACCATGACATATTCTCACAGGCAAGTTGAAGACCACCACAATATTGCCTTCAAGAGCTTTCTTATACCCTGGGGCGACTCTTGAAGGAATCCACAGGCACTAGCATCTGCATGAGGCAGAAAGAGCCAAGGGCCTCTCTGCTGGAGGAGCACTGTTGGCTGGCCAGTGGAAGCGATAGTTTACTCTCATAAATCTTTGACGTGAAATAATTGTAGATATCTTACCTAAGAGTCCAAGATGTGCTTCCTCTGTGAGTCTTCTTCTATGTTCAGTGAAAGAACCATCTGTGTATTCTTTGAAAATGGCTTTTTTATAAGAGCCACCAATTCTTGTCTCACTTTGTTCAAAAAATGTGCGAGATTCACTGTGTAAAAGGAATTGCAATAGATACAAACAGTTCATGTCATAATGCTTAGCTATACAAAGGCAGTCAGGACCTGAACCCTATTTTCTGAGGTATAATGCGATGAGTTTGTCTTCTGGGGCTCCTTTCAACGATTTGGCCACATGCTTATATGTAGTCCTATATAAAGATGTGCAGGAATCCATTATCCTTCACTAACTTCTGTTTAAGAAAAACTCACTGTTCTGTGTTGTCCTTACAAAGCCAGCATGCTTAGACTCATCAACAATGATTTCTAGTCAACATTTTGTAACCTGAAGTTTACTCTTTTTATTAAAAGTTACAAATAATTCAACAACAGTAGATACAAACACCAAGAATATGTACCATCTAAATGGGAATTAAGAAGATTTAATCGACACTTTTGAGTCTACACTTTCGCTCTCCAAAAAAGGACCTTTCAATATTTTACAGGCACTGTTCAAACAACGAACCGTGCCTCATTCCTTGTGGAGCAGGTAAGTATTCCTTAACTCAGATAAAATAGCTGAGGAATCAATGCATTCAGTGAATCGATCCAGGTCTTAAATGGAAAAACAGAGCAAAGGGCTCAGCTACCTCATGCAAGTTGTTTGCTAGATGAGATGCTGTTAGTGTGATTTTCATCAGCTAAGGAAATGATCATGAGTTCCAAGCTTTGATCACTAACTCTGAATAATCAACCATTTTGAATCATCAGAGGTCACAGCCTACATATGACATTACAATTCATCTTCAACACAGTGAAAGTATTAACATTACCGCAAAAATTATAGTAAGATTACAAGGAAAACAACAGACATGATTTGGTCTGATAGTTATCCTAGCATTAATATTTAAGCAGAGCTGAGGACAACGAGGAATTATGCTTAGAAGTCAGATCTACCATATGGCTTACCTTATTTAGCATGTTTGTATCAATTCTGCTTGGAAAGTAAACCGTTTTTATTTAGAAGCATTTACCTGTCAGCAGTTAATTCTTGTCCTGTAAAATGGTTCACTGCAGATGGGCCGTAATTCCAGATGATCTCTTCAGCAGCAATGAAGTACTGTCTTATCTTTGTACTCTCATTATGATCTCTTGTGGATTTTCTACAATCTTTTACTTTAAAAAGGGCCTGCATACCACCTGGAAAAAAAAGATGAGGAAGTAGAGAAAACTAGGGAGAAGGAACTAAGCTTTGTTTTCTCTTTCCCTGCTTCCAATGGCTCTTCCCTTCCCTGGAGAATTCCAATACTATTGATGGATATGCAAATCACAAGGGGAAAGGATATAAAAGAATGCATACCAGCTGAGCTAGGACACAGAAAGCCAAACATGGCATTTACAGTTGGCAGACAGGTGAGGTAAAGTGCATTCCGCTTGTAAAGCTGCAGTTGACTTGGGATTTACAGGGAAGAATAGGGTAGAGTGGAAACAGCACTGTCAGTTCACAATTCAGTCAAGGCCAGTGCTACCAGACTGACCATCTTCCCTCTAAATCTAATCAACAGCTTACTTGTGAAACTCTTGCAGCTCTGCGCCCTAGGAGAAAGAGCTGTCAGCAAATCTGCTTGCTGGAGATGCAGTAATATAACAGAGAGAGCCTTTTTACAGCTATAGATTGGGTCAATTTGTATTATTAAGTCTTGCCCAGGATGCTTCAACTACATCAGGATGCTTCTTGATGTAATAGCCATTTCAAAACTTACCATCTTGGTGTAGTTGAATCTGTCGGTTAAACATACTCCTTTTTATATCACAAATATTGATGGGAGGATGACTGAGTTCTGTGTTCCTTCCCACTTTTGTGATAAAATACTTCTCTAACTCACAGGGATATAGATCATGAAAAAGTGTAGAATTAGATTCTAAGTATTTCCCATGGTTATCAAACACGGAAATACAGGACGATACTGGGAAGAGTAATGCAGATCATATCTGCTTACTGGCCAATGCACTTTCTAGAACATATTTCTGACAGAAGACAAGTTAGCCTGCCTGTCTTGTGTCCCTTGCCAACTTTTTTACTGGCAAACAGAAAACTGTGATTAATTACCTTCAGTTAGAGGCAAACATCATGCTATTTGTCTAAAGATGAGGCTTGCAAAAGTGCAGCTAGGCCAATTGCTGCCAACTGATAACAATTTCCATTACAGACAAGAGTTTCCTTGATTTCCACGTCTACGTGCTCAAGCCCATCTAATATACTTCTAGGCATTTCAATTACTATCGGAGTTTTATTACCTAGAGGAGAATATCATCTGGCCTATAACTGGGTCAGGAGTACTGCTAAAGTGACTCAGTAGCCTGTTAGCTCAAGCTAAAAAACCATGCCGATCACTGGAAATTATTCTGTACCTTCGATATGGTCATTCACTTGGCAGCTGAGCAGCCATTTCCCTGGACTCCTTGGTATCATGACACCATCAATAAATGTGGCTGGGAAGAGGTTGACGGTATCGACTCGATGATGCCTTTCTATTAAGGTCTGTCCATGGAAGTAGGCTGAATGGATATCAGCTTCATTACCCATGCCAAAAAGATGCCATTTTACCTTATCTTCCACACACATTGTGAGGTTTGGAAGGTATCCATACATGTACCCGTTGATTGCTAAAAGAAATGTAATTTATTACAGTTACCTCCACAGACCTTAGGATCCTTTCTTCAAAAGCAGGTGTCATACAAACGTTGCTCTATTCTTCAAAATAGAGGCTCAAAACAAAACTCTGCCCTTTGAAAGTTACCCAATATCAGACACACACTTCATCTACCCAACCACCTGCACGACCAGCAGTTCCTACTATGATTCTGGAATCCACGTCAGGGCCAAAGTTATCTTCTTTGTTGACATTGAGAGTAAAAACTGTTTTTCTAAACTGCAGTATTCTAGTACAGAGTTTAGAACTATGAAACAGAAAAAAGTAACAGAATTCTGTTTAGAGCACCTGCGAAATTATACTGGCAAATAAGTTCTTTGCCTCCAAGAATTTTATATCACAACTCCAAAGGTTTGATTGTGCAATGCTTGCCCTTTTTTTTTTTTTTTTTTTTTTGTTTCATTTAAAAGGATCTTTCTTAATCCTCCAAGAAAAAGCCCCACTTAGAAAAAATTATCTATGGTTCAACTTTAAAAGAGATAACACCTAAAAATATTACTTCACCATATCAATAACAAGCAACATTAATATAACATGTCTCACAGTGCATTTTATTGCTTTCCTGGAAGTCCTCATCGTCTTTTTCAACTTTGGAAGGCTCAGAACAGTATGTCCTGATATTATCCTCTAGATACCAACTGAGATTTTCATCCATCACAGAAAACATAAGGATAAATTCAGCATCGAACTGTTCATTGCTGCTCTTATTCATTGTATCTGAAAAATAAAGTGGTATATTCAAAGACTTTGGCAACTGACGTCACCTTTTCATCAGTTTTATGCGTAGTATCAATAGGGCTGATCACTGCTTACTTCATATTTTGCCACTATTGAGTGCACGTGTACATATAAACTTACAGACACGCTCAGAAAACAAAAACCAGTTTTGATACGACACTATAAAACAAATTTACTGAGAATAAATACTGCATGTGATGAGATTATAGCAAATCTGTTTTTCATATCAGTATTTACACATCCTTTTGTATTACTAGCATAAACACATCTCACTCATGGATTTGTGGACAAAGTATTCTGCAAATTATATTCACTG
Source organism: Ceryle rudis (assembly GCA_033439905.1). Classification (NCBI taxonomy): domain Eukaryota; kingdom Metazoa; phylum Chordata; class Aves; order Coraciiformes; family Cerylidae; genus Ceryle; species Ceryle rudis. Next base: position 56,201 of record JAAGNO010013935.1, on the reverse strand, counting down.
CTACAAAATCAAACTACTCCATATACTATGGAAAGGCAGCTAATTGAGAAGACAAAGAGCTGCTATTAAAAAAAAAATAACTGTAATCTTCTCTTCAGTAAATTATTTCACTGATATTTATAAGCAGCCATTATCAATCGCCTTGCATATGTATGTATTTACAGTTTACCTTTCCTGCAAATTATTAAAGGCCCAACAAGCCCTGAGGCAACATCTCTTGGAGCATCTATATGGGAGTGGTAAACCCTGGTTATGCAGTCTGCATCACCCTTAGCTGGACCTTGGTCTTCCGTCACATCCCATGTAAAAGTGTACTGGCCTCCAGGCTCCACAGCATCATCTCTCTTTTGCAAATCTTTGGTGTTGTCAGGATAAAAAGCACCTGAAGAATGCCAAACAGCAACCATTAACACCATACATTCACAACAGGATGTCAGGATAGCATCTGCCATGCTTTTAAGTAGACTACATGTTGCAGTAACATGGACTGAACGTCTGCATACAGGTTAAAAAAACCCAAACCCTAAAAAGTCTTTAATGTCTGGTGAGCAGATCTTTTCCTTCTCTTTAGGAGTCTCTTCATTTGCCTTTGAATTCCATGGGAGTGTTTTGATTAACGGCACATTAAATTTAGTCCTTAAGTTATTAGGAGGGCACTATGTACTCCTGCTAAAAAGATAATTCAAATATTTGTAAAACTGTTAAATACTAATCTTGGAAACTGTTCTAAAAAATTGCATATATCCTCAAAGAATGAGAGCAACAATTAAAACATTGTTCCAAAAAGTGCATATCCTGTTACATAAGACTGTTCTGATCTCACAGAATCTATCTATATCAAGCCACACATTAGTTTTAACGAAAAATGTCACAGAATATTAGAAGTTAGGCTAATACTTCATAAATTCTTCTAATGAAAAATTTTTAAAGACTGTTTTTGAGACAGCATCATATTCTCAACAATTCACATGCTGTTTTTAAGGATGACTAATAAAACTTTCAACAGTCATACCCTGGTGCTGTCTGCTGCAGAAAATACCCCATCACCCGAGTGTGGCAAGACTAGCTACTGCAAGGGCAAATCATCACTAAGCCCAGAAGCACTGCTACGATACATCTTAAAGTGTGTGAAACTTTTATCTCATAAATTTATTGCTAAGCAGTAGCTTTTCTTCATTTTAAGAAATTCTTGTGTATCTTAAGATAGAATATATACAAATTTAATGTTAAGAATTTGGAACTGTAAGTTATCACGGTTAACAATATCTTCTAAATAACAGATTTTTTTTTTCCTTTATATATCCTCAATACCTGCCTTTCTTATGGATCTTTATGTTCCTATTTCAGGTGAAATGTTGATCTAAAAATCACCTTCTTTATGAATTTCACTTCTGGCTTTGTCTTTTGCTCTTGAAAAACCTATCAAAATTCTTAGCTCCTATTTTAAATTGATTGTGTTCTAAGTCTTTATTTACTCGGCCAGTCTTCAATTTGTTGAGAGAATATCACTCACACTCAGAGGAATTATTAACTTTTGACAAATTCTGGCACAGAATGGACTCAAGCTTACCTTCATTTTCCTTTGTGTATCTTACACCATGTGGATGCAGCGTGTAGTTTCTGGAAGCGAAGTTTTTCAAGTGAATGATAATGGAATCTCCAACTTCTCCTTTAATGATAGGGCCTAAAAAACCCAGCCAGGAAGGTTTGTCAACTATTTCATCATATAAATGATTGGTGAACTGAGTGTAGACAGCCTTCTTGTAAGTGCTGCCTATCCTATGTGGTCCCCTCTTGAGAAAGACTCCAGCCTGCCTGTAAAGAAAATACACAAACACCTCTGTAACAACAGGTGCTCATTTTATCTTTGAATGGTGTTAATTAGTAGGGTCTCAAATAAAGACCAGGCCTCTGTAGTGCTGTGCACAACTACATCCAGTTTTAGGCACAAATATGTTTCTGTTCGTTAAGAGTTAGGCACACATATAGAGATTAAATACTATGCACCTGATTCTTTTCTACCTATTTTGTAGACTGAAGATAAGGGTATTTGAATACAATTTCAAGCAAATTTGAGACCATGTGGACAAGGTAAATAATAGTTCTTACTCCTTGAAACTTTTGTACTTGCATGCTTAAATTGCTATAAAATTTTCTGTGGCCTATTAAAAATAATAATTTCCATCATCACGCTATTATGTTGACTTCATAGTCCTTACTCCATTGCAATGAGAGGCAGACTTCAGCTATAAAATATATCTAAGGTATCTGGACACGAGCAAAACTACAAGGTGCTGCAAATGCCCAGTACATGTATATGGGGGGAGGGGATGGGGGGAATGGGCATGCAGAGTGCTGAAATGAGTGAGACCAAGCCCTCAGCTTGCTCCCCAGCTATAGATGAAGAAGAATCACAGCCTCAGAGCTTGATATGGATTTACCCTAATAAAGTCTCATTTTTACAGACTCAGCCCAAGAATATACAAACAGGTTATATGAGGGCAGGGTAATAACCTCCTCAATCACTAAATACCTTAACTATGGGACCATTGCTCCTCCCAATTAATGAAACACTTATATTAAAAACAAGAGCTTGGCTAGCAAGGAAACAACCTAACCCATGAGCTGAAACGAGACATGTGGTACCAGTACCTCTGAAGTATGTGACTGTAATGGATATGCTGCCCAAGCACCACCAGGTGCAAGTGAGGTGTCACCACATGTGTCTGACAACTATCAGCTGGACACAACGATGGAGCCAACCTTTACCTGTGCTGAGAGGCAGGTACCTTTCATTAAATAGTCTAAGAAGTCTCTGAGAAGAGTTATCTTTGTGGAAAATGTGCTTATATTCTCTAATTACAATGGTGAGAGAAACCACCAGCACCGGCTGCTCAAACCAGCAGTGTTACTACTGGCAGGCAGATGCTGTTACCCCAGATTCTAGAGTGTCTTTAACAAAAACAACTCCTGCACATTCTGCCACCCATTCCATTTCAGGAGAACTTGCTGTGGAAGTGACCGACTGCAGAAGGAGGCAATCCCAGGAGATATGGCAACACTGCTTGAAGTTCGGCAGCCTCTTGCTTTCTCATCTTACACGATGAGAAACCCAGCCAATACGGTTTCATATTCCCAGCAGGACATATTGTGAAACTAGTTAATACCGCCCAAAAATGTGAAGTATTTCCACAAGACTGAGCACTCTTCAAGCATGTGAGGAAGGATTATTTGTACCTTGGCAAGCACAGATCTGAAGTGTCATTAAAATGCCTATTCAGAGCTCTACCAAACTTAGAGAGCATGAACTTAGTCACAAAGACTCAGTTATTGGAAGTGAGCGTATGAAGCTTTTTAGCCACAAATTAAATCAAACAAGTATGTTATGGTTCTTCTTGGCCTGTTTAAACAGTTACCATTTAACTGTAGAGTATACCTTCTAGCAACTAAACAGCACTCTTCCCTTCTGCTCTTCCCTTCCTCTGTAAATAACAGTCTGCACAGCCTCATAGTTAGCAGTTCAGGAGAAGAATCAGAGAAGCTGAAAATTAAAAGTATGATAAAAGGGACCAGCTCCTTTGCAGGCACTAAAATTAATTTAGCATACCACTTCTTGTCATAGAAGCAGTGAAAGAGCTGTGAACAGTGGTGGTTTGTATTACAACACAGCTCTGTCATTTTCAGACAAGATGCCCTCCTTCCACTATTTATTAAAATTAGTAGCCTGCTGAATCACTGCTAGTGTCTAATGCTTCACTCTGTTTATGAGGAAAAAAAACCCAAACTGACTGCTTCATCTCATGCCTGATGAGATGAGATACTGTTGGCTCTCACTAGAGAAAACAAACCACAGGAAATCTTCTACTCTCATCTACATACTAAATGAGAATGGGATTTTTGAGATTCTTCTAATTTCTGATTTCTCTCTTCACTGTTTTTATTTTGGTATAGTCCTATTTCATTTTAAAAGCACTGGAAAGGATAGAAGGAAGGAATACTTCTCTCTCAAATTATTTTTTCTGATGCCTTTTAGATCTGAGTCTATTGATTATTCACATCTTCAGGGTGCTTCCCTCCTCCTCACCATACTTATCCTCATCCTACTCATTGCTTTTGCTTTGCACAGGACCCTCCTTGTCTTGTAACAAGCAACCCAGCTCCACCACTGTGGCTAGGAGTCAGCTGTGCTGCTGCACCAGTGAAAATGACGACTGTCAGCAACGATTACCTAGAAAGGAAACCTGTGCCCAATAGGAAAGTTTTATATTTGTCAAGCTTCCGCATTTAAAAACATACCAGCAAAGGTCTTTGCTTCAGCACTGGCACCTTAGCCATTCAAAATTAATCTAATGATTACTGATATTCAGGGTCTTTTTCTAGGCTCTACTGAGTAAAACATTTCATTGCAACAACTTCAGAAAAGCCCTATGTATTCCAATGCTTTTAATTAGCAAAGCGTTAGAATGCAATTCCCAAGCAAGTCAGGAAAAAAACAATAATCAAAATTCCTTCTTATCTGACTGAAAATCCGCTGACACCAACATGATTCATTTCATTGCCTTCACCAGGATTTCAATCTGGCCCTGCTGTCTAAAGCAGACAATGCTGTAAAAATCAAACTCAACCAGTGTAAACTGTTTTACTTACTCTTCTTCTGTAAAAAGCTGTCCAGATACGATATTGGTATTGCCAGGTGCATAGTTCCACACTGTCTCTACAATGCCGATGTAGTATTCCCTGTTCACCGCCCCAGCTTGGCAATAGCAAGAAACCAGCAAGCAACTTAGGAAGAATAGCCTCATTTCCTTCATTCATGAACCTTCTGGAGAATGTGAAATAAAAACACAGGACGAGCATATGCAATTTCCCTTTATATGTGCTTGTCTCTCCCATCGCCCACCCACCTTACCTCCCCCCTTCCCGCTCCTGTTTGCTTTGGTGAACACAATAAAATGTTGCACAATGTCTCTGTGTGTCAAGAGTAAACAAAAGATTCTGGTAACCTTGCCAGTTCAGATAATCTTCAAAGAAGTTTTTTCAATTTCTGCCAACCTACTACCAGGCAAATTACCATTTAGACTGTTACCAGATTGTAAATCTTGCAGCTGAATTGAAAGTACTGTAGATTTAAACGGATTTACAGATTTAAGATTCTTCACTATCTTTAGCACTCTCTCTATAGCTCATATACTACTGAGAAAATAATTTTGGTGATGTGTGAAACATGAACACAATTTTTAATGTGCACTGTGAAAAACTCAAACTGACACCCGTTTTCCCCACTGCACCCACTCCTGCGCTGGCAGACTGGGCACAAGGCAGGCCCTGTCCTGCAGACCTCCCGCTGCCTGTTTCTCTTGCTGGGTCTGGATCTACAGATCGCTGCTTCTTCCGCTCTGCACAGTGACCACTAATCTGGTGTGACACAGAGAGATACGGGAGGACTGAGGTCGCTGGTATCAGAGTAGAGCTTACACACTGATGCATGCATGGGTAAGCTCTGCTAACCCACCACAGTTCCTTTGGAAATGGAATTATAGCACAATGTGTGGCATATATAGCTAGAGATGAAAAGGACAGGCTGTTCATGGATGGGGTGGTATGTTTGCATGTCACTTCCAAGTAGTTTCAGTAATGCCCAAATGGAAATGAGGCTCAGAAATTCCACAAATGTAACTCCCCTAAGTTATCTTCCTCCTGGTCTATCACCAGACAGGATAAACCACATTCTTCAATGATTAAAAGCATAATAGATCTGTAACACTCCAGCTAATCTTAACTGCTACCATTATCTAAATGGACTATCCAGTGCAGAAGGCTATACTTTTGTTCTATTCAAGTTCTGCAAATGTTTTGTACCCGTTAGTCACATTGAAAAAATAAGAACAGAATTGGACGTTAAACACGAGACATTTAAGAAGCATCTAACAAAGTTTGCAATAGCTTTTTTTTTTTTTTTTAAGCATACTTCCATTTCATCATGGTTGTGTATAAAGCTTTAGACATACAAAGCCATCTGCAAACTTGCAAATTCTAAAGGCTTCTAATAGATAAAAATATTCAGTCACTTGGGTATTTAAAAAACCCCATCTCTTCTGTACTCTGAGCACTGACACCCACTCGTTCTATAAAATATTTTTCATTGTATGGCAACTTAAAAATATTTGTAGTAACCACAGTCTTCTTTGAAGCTATTTTCTTAATGGTCTGAAAAATTATGATTATTTTGCATAGAACGCTAAGATTCAAAGCATAACCAAAGTAAAACAAGTTTCCTCTAACAACGTAAAAATCTAAACCCTATTTATCAGGACTGTGGTGTACAGATGAATTACCAATTTTAATCACTATTCTTATAAAAAATTTCAGCTGCTGTTAGAATACTGAAGTTCATAATCTCACCTTTTGAAGCCTTCTACACATCTGCATTAAATGGAAGATTCTGCTTCTGTCTAAATCACTGTTTGTGATTTAGCCAAGTTTTCGAAATCTGACCATATCTGTGATGAAATTCTGGAGTTTCCCAGGTTGGCATCACATGCTCAAGATTACTTCTGTAGGGATTTTTTTTCTTTGCCATGGATGAAGGTCAGTGCTTCAGTGGAAATATCAGCTTGCACAGGTTGCATATGCCCCATCTGTAAATTAACTGAGGTAAGAATGAGGAAATATTTACCTTCTCTTATAATACTTAAATTCTAAGTAATTCCTTAGTACTCAGCTAACAGAGTTGTCCATGTATATGTGGTCTATTTGGTTTATTTTTGTTCAGATTTCCATAGGACTGAGGTAAGAGGAAAAAAAAAAACAAACCACAAGCAGTATCCTTGAAATCTCCACATTTATTTAAGGGTAAGACCATGAGCTCCTCCACACCTCTGTATTACTATCACAGCAGTTTATTTAAAAAAAAAGGCAATTTCAGTACAAAAGTAGTTCCATGTTAATCAAACCTCCCTATTGTCAGAACAAGCTGGAGCTTTAAAAAACAAAAAAACCAAAACCAAACCAAAAAAACCCACCACCGCCACCACCAAAAAAACCAAACCAAAACAAAAAAATAAACAAGAACAAAAACCAACCCCCCCCC
>JAAGNO010013935.1:0-49011 GCA_033439905.1 Ceryle rudis | reverse complement strand
AAAAAAAACACCAACACCAAACAAAACAACCCCCCCCCCCCCCCCACCAAAAAACCCAACCAAAACCAAAAAAAAAAACAAAACCAAAACCAACCCCCCCCCCCCCCCAAAAAAAAACCAAACCCAAAACACAAAACCAAAAAAAAAAACCCAGAAGAGTCACTGCCAGGGACAACTGGATGGGGCAGAAAAACAACTGGAAAAATGTAGATGTCAAACACTACAAATAACTTCAGCCAAAATAGATAAGCTTGAGAGACAAAGACTTAAGACAAAGGTTTCATTTGTCTTTGCAGCACCCAAATCTGCCATCGTAAATGTTGGAGAAGCCCTTTCTCTCTTTTTCTAGGGGATGGGGAAGATGCAGTGAAGATTTCCTTGCCATTTTCAGAGAATCCCGGCCTGCAAATAAAAAGAGGAAGTAAACAGTTGCCCTCTTTTTTTTCCAACTCAAATTCATATGGAAGTTGTTCCAACTTCCACATTCCATCTAAATCCAACACACGCTCAGAGTTCCAGAGGGGAGCCCACTCTGTGCCCAGGGACAAGCTGACAGTATTGATTTTGATTTCACTAGAGGCTGGGCTGGGTCCCAGGCTGATGAACGTATTTCACTGCCAAGTGGAACGTTTTTGAGAAAAATTGCCTCAGGCCTCGATGCTATCACTGGTTGCTGCTACAGTAAATTCCTACAATAAGCTCTTCCTTGTGTGCTTGCCCAAGGCCCTCCATGGCACCTGCTGTTCCCCTGCCCCGGCTGACCAGCACCATTCAGAAGACTTCATGCTGCAGAGGCACTGCCATCCTACCTGCTCTGCCCTCCCAACACTTCCTTCTTACAAGACAGAATTAACCCTACTGTGTGTGTGCAGGTGTACACATATACATGTGTATGTGCATGGTGTGCATGTATGCTTTTGGAGGTTGCTGCTTTTCGCAATTAGAAATAATTCTTGAACATGTTGTCAATACTGAGACTGCTGGTGACATAACCCTGAGGGATCCCTGATCCCAATGCAGATGAACAGGGAGGGCTAAGCATGTCTAATTTCACTCTACCTCCAAAGCTGGGGAAATCGAATGCCACACTAAACCACGTCACTCCACACCAGAGTGCAGGTTAGCAGCATCAGTCACTTGAGCTCTGGGGTTCAAGCTAATTCTTCTGCCCAAAGCAGAGCCCTCTAAGTTACTGTTTCAATAACCTACATAAAACATAGTAAAAACTGCTGCCTAGATCATGACTGCTACCTATTACCTCTTGCATCATCTTCTGTTTGCTGTGAAACCCACACATGGGTAAGAATGACTTTAAATTGAATGCTAAAAGAAAGATGCTCAGAAACCTCTGCTGACATAAGAGTAATGGACTTGGCATTAGTGATGAATTCCCAGCCATGTTTTCTTTTCCAATCCTAGCCTTAAAGGTCAGAGTAAGCAGTCACCTATTCCTGTACACCACTAGGAATCAGTAGATGAATCAAACACAATAGATTTAATATCAGTACCTATCATCTGGTAATAAAAATGCAGTAACACAGAGAATGCATACACTGAAAGGGTAGGTCCTAGGCTGAGAGAAATTGATGAAGCAAAACTGACTTGGAGATGTTGAAGAAATTACCTCAGATGTTTTCTTACCTGGACAAATACAGAATAGGTCCCACAGAGTGTCCTTTTCAACTCAGCAGCCACTTTCAGAAAACAGATGACCAATTGTAGTCCACTCAGAGCTATCAAAATAGAGAGTAAAATGATGTTCCACTCCACTATGTTAGCAGGTTCGGTGCACCGAGACCAAGCAGAGTAATCAGTGAGGTACCTATTAGAGAAACAGCAGTGAGAAGTAAAATAAATGTGGTAGGTGCAATTCAAGTTAAATACACATAATTTCACCTATAAAATACAGGAAAACCATATTTGTCTTCCTATGCTTTTAAGTTTAGGCACCAGACCCTAGTCTTTCATTACATCGGCATAAGTCCTGCATAGGTTTGTCAAACTCAGCTGAGTGAAGAGTTATTTTCCTCAAATACATCCACTTTATTAGTTTCCCTGTTAGATACCCAAGTGTTAGAAAGAGACTGCCATTTTTTCAAAAGGCAGAAGCCAAGTTTAAAATGGTAATTTTCCTTTTATTGATGTAACTTCAGCTTTAGGTTAAGTCCAGCTGACTTGTGCAGAGAGCAGGAGCATCCCAGTGCCATCTTTCTACCCAGTGCATGCAGCTTACTACATGGCAGAGCTGAGCTAAGTGTCACCGTGTGCCGTTTCCACTTGTTCTAGAGCCATGCTTTGCATCCTTGAGGATCATAATGTGTACAACTGATGTGTGCCCTTTTAACTGTGAGACACACTATAGCTGGGAGATTAACTGCAAGAGCCTTTGTTAGAATCACTTGCTCAGTGTCAGTTCTTTTTTTCTAAGCATTCGTAACTGAAATGCTTTCAGGCCAAGTCTGGAGTGCATCATTCAGCATCTGGTCCTCTACATTGAACTCAAATTCTCATGTTTTTATTTCCAAATGGGAGGGTAATGCTGGTGATACACAGCAGAGATTGCCCGAAGCACTTCAGCATTTTAAAATAAATCTGACTTAAGTCAGGGATAGCTATAGTTTAGGAACTACTCCTGCTGGATGCTGAAGGAATTTGAGGAACTTGTTTGTGATCCTCAGACAAATTTAATCCTTGGTACATTCAAATGAAGCTGGAAAAAGTTGACATCATATGGAAGAATGTCAAAACTTGCGAAAGCAGCCTCAAGTCACAGATCTGAATCAAACCTTTTATGCCTCTAAGGAGAATGGGACACGGACAACACTGTCTACCTCATTTATGTGTTTTATGAGATATGCCGTCTGTAATCTTTGAATCAAAAACAAGGAACTGGAGAGAATATTCTGAGAAAGTATCCAGCTACACTTGCTCTAATCTGATCTTCTTTACTACTTGTGATTGTAACCACTACCAGATAAAGGCCACTTAGCTAGATGGACCTCCAAGTCTGATCAGTACAGAGATCTAATCTTTCCTTTCAAGGAGGCAAATACCTTTCCTTGAGGATTCTGGTGCTCATTCAAGAAGTTGAAAACCCTCACTCTCCAGTTGTTGTGTTTAAGAGTCCATGCCATTTTGTGTAAAACTCTGAATTTGCCTGATTAAGTTTCTTCCAGAATAATTTCACTGATGTTTCTTACCCTCCAGCAGTATCTTTGAAGATATAATCCCATCCACCTGACGAATTGCAGAAGGGGCCTTGGATCAACCCCAAGGTAAAAATGATGCAACTGTATCCAGAGAAAGCAACTCCAAGCAGGGCTAGCACAATTGAAATAAAACTCTGAAGTAAAGAGAGAAAGATATTACTGCATGGGGACAGTGTCCACAGCAAATACAGTCATTCAGCCTGCCTAGGTATTTCCTTGAGGTTGAAATTCAAATTTCACATTTACAGTCTTCAAAATTCAGAAAGAAAAATACCAGCTAAATAAAAGTAAGCATACACATACAAAATAAAGATTAAGACAAAGTTGAAGACAGCTGCATATTTAAATATTGTTTTGGGGTTTTTTTAACTAGCATTTTGGCAAAATTGTTTCTCAAAATGCTAGAGCAGCACAATCACACATGAAACATGTTTACATTCCAGACTCTGCATATTGAGCTGTTACTCCAAAAACTTCCAAATAATACAGGCAAGGGGATGAAGCTCTTTAGTTGGGGCACTTCACTGAAACTCTCAGGCCTTCTATGTTCTTATTTTATTTTGCAAGGATTTTTTTTTTTTTTTTCTTCTTTTTCTTAGAACCATGGAATGCCCTGGGTTGGAAGGAGCCTCCAAAGGTCATCTACTCCAACGCCCCTGCAGTAAGCAGGGACGCCCTCAAGTAGATCAGGTTGCTCAGAGCTTCTACAAGCCTTTTTTGTTTGTTTATTTTTGGTGTGGGGTTGGGCTTTTTCATTGCTTTTTTTTTTTGTTTCTTTTTTTGTTGTTGTTGTGGGGTTTTGTTTGTTTATTGTTCCATCCTGCACATGCATCAGAAGGTCACTTTCTGTGATCCTACACAGAATCCTTCTTTGTGGCAGGAAGCTGAACAGAGCAGTGGAGAGGGCAGAAGGATATACTCGAAACAGAGGAGCAGGAAGGCACTCAGAACAAATGCTGAAGAGATGTAAAAGAATAAAACACAAACTCACCCTGTAGGTTTTGTTACAACTCTCACTCTGACAGCACCGATAGAACACACTACACTCCAGTGTTAATAGAATTACTGCCAACAGAAGGATCTGTAAGGGGACGTTACAAGGTCAGTGAAGCATCTGCGGATATTAAGCCCAAGCCTCCCTTACCCGTGGAAGGTAGGGACTGTATCTGTTATGCTCTGTTGATATTTTAAAGCCACTCTATAGAAAAGCACAATTACTCAAGGTACACCATGGAACTGGACGGCTTTTATTAGGCTGTCACTGTACTTGTTCATGTACTTGAAAGACAAGAGTACAGTGTCTCCTATCACAGCTAAGTGTTACTAGCATGAACATAGCTAAACCAGCGAAACTGGAAGAATATAAACCAAGCTCATAAGTAAAAGAATGGTTTGAAAGGGAAAACATGAAAGGGAATGCTTCTGAATCACAGTGCTATCCTCTCACATGCTGCTGCCCTGTTTGTAACAGGATAATATATAAATTTTTCATAAATTGGTAATAATCCTAAAGCTACAAATGCTTCAAAATATGTCACTACTGTAGTTAACTTTTGCCTAAATTTTCAACAATGCTTTCATGGTGAAATTCTCTGCCTGATACGTTTTTTTCCTCCACTAGAATAGATAAGGTTTTTCTTCTGCTTTAGGAAGAATACATCATTTCAAAAGCATGTCTCATGTTTTAGTAACTCTCCCAGTTTAGCACTTTCATAAAAACACCTTACTTATGTATAGGAGACATTTTTAAGTACTGTGTGCATGCACTTTTATTAAGTAGCTGCTTTCTGTCCCTGAGGTGGCAGTTCATTATGAACATAGCAGACAGTATGAGCAGTGACCAACTCTGTTGTTTATTACTGCAGGTGAGCACATTACAAATATAATGGAGAAAATCCTATTACGCCAGTCACAGTGAGATAACCTTCTGTACTTAGCCTAACAACAGTGGCAATTGATGCACTGAGAACTCTATCCAGTCCTCTAAATACTGGACTGCATACAGCTCTTAAAAAAACCTGAACAGTTATGAGAAGCTGTTTCGGTTTTTGCTTCATTTTCGGTTTGGTAGCAAACCTCTACTTTAACTTCCACAGAGGATCAAATCAACATAGTGCCTGCCTCCATAATACAAGCAGAAATTACAGATAAACAAAAAGCCATGAGAAAAAAAAAAGTCAACCTTGCAAAATTAATTACATGAAATTAAATAGTATACATCACATTACACTCAGTATATTCATGCTTTTTTCAGTTTGAGATTTTCTGCTTGCAGTATTTTTGCCAAAGTAATCCATATTCTGTTTGAAAGCACAATTACATTGCTGCACAGTAAGCCAATATTATTTGCAGTAGAACATATAACTCATTAAGAATTCACAGAATCAACACTTACCATCACACCTGAGAAACAGATCCCTTCAAAATACCACACGTAGTTGGGAAGCTGGTAACTGGTGGCATGTGAAGCTTTCCCATTAGGGAAGTACAAAAGGATGTTCACAACAATACTCCAAAGTGCAAGAGGTATCAGTAGACAACTCAAACAGCTTCCAGATGTTTCTAAAGCCATCTCTTAAGAACTTCAGAAGTTTTGCTCTTCTAAGCTAGCAAAAGATTACAAGGCTTTAAACATGAAAAGCATTTGACCTCCTCATCTTGATTCAGTTATTTCAAATTCACAGGAGCTGGGTAACTGGGCTATGATTCCAGAGATAGAGAAGTGCTTAACAGCAGAACAACAGATGAATATCACTGTCTAAACTCACAGTCCTTTCTAAGCATATGTCTTTAAGTAGCAGTTTCCTTTCTAAAAGATCCTCCTTCGTGATCCCCCAAATGAATTATGTCTAGAAGTCAGACTCAGGAAGGAACTTCAAAAATCTCATTTCCTAGAGACTGCTTAGAAATGCACTCCTCCTGAGAACGTGTATTATGATGCAGATGTTCTGTGATGTGAGGCAGGTTGCTCAGCCCTAATGCAGCTCAAAATTTTTTTTACGTGGGGAAGGAGGCTGTTAAATGACAAGTATGTCCAGTCTCTGTACAGAAGTCCACACATTGCCTCACACTTCAGAAATCTTAATATACCAGAGCTTGGCAGACACAGCCCTCAGGGTGAACCGACACATGCTGCGAATTTGGGGCAGCCTCACAAAACCACCACCAAGGTGAGTCTTGGCCACCTTGCAGAGAGTATGGAAGCCAAAATAACACCGGTTAGAAACTGCCAGGCAGATCTATTGTCAAGCTTTAATTACTCCTTTTTGCAGCATCATGCAGCTCAACTGTTCTACAAATTAAATCCTGTTTCTCCGGTTGCTTTATTCTGTGCTTACAGCCGAGTATGCACAGCTACAGATCTGACCCAAGTACACGTGACTTCTTGTACAGGACAAAAGGTCTGGCTGTTTTTTGAAATGCCTGCTCTTTTGCACTGTGCAAAGCCAAGGCCAGACAGTTTCCCCATTTTCATGTGTCATCACTCCCTAAGCCCTAAGCAACTGAACATCCTGGTAACACAGAGCTAGAGCTGTCTGATGACCAACAGCGTGACCCAAGCTTTCTTTCTAGGACCTTGTGAATCATCAGAAAAGTAACTCAAGAATGATCTTAGGGTTTATTCAATAGGAAAGTCATAATCAGAGAACAAAAAAACCCGTGGCTCTATCAAAAAGCAGGAAGGCTGAATTTAGAAGCAATGATATCATGACGTATTTTCCTTCTGCATCCTCATGAGCTGCTTTAGGCTCTGCCTAAGAGGCTTCACTCATGATCTCATAAAAGCTGTTTGTGTTGCTTGTTTTAACTAATTCCTTCCTATTGCGTTGAATCAGATCATCCAAGAAATGGGCAGGGTTATACTCATGCAATTACACCATTTTTCTACCTGTTCTCAGCTGTGACTCTTCTGTTTCTCTATTTCTCCTTCTAGGAGGTTTAATTTTCTAAGTCTGCAGAATTTACTCTAAGGATCTTTCCAGATTTCCTGTTTTACTCCTAAATCACTACAGACACTTTTTTCAGTTCTTCCTCTAATGAAAATTAGTGGTAGACCTCCCTTTTCAGGCTCACAGGCATGGACAGAACTCAAAACTGCACCTTACAGATCTGAGAAAACAGCCGAATTAAAAGAAGGCACATCTCATCCCCAGGACTGATTTATTACAACACTCAGAGATCATGTAATAGGCTGAAATATGTTGTGGGCTTTTTTTTCTATAAGCAAAGGCCAAAATGACTAGCAAGCAGCTTAGTTTATAATCAAATTTGCTGCTTCCCATAGTAATTTGTTCTGATTAGAAGAAACTTACTTGGAAAATGGCACGTGAAACAGCATTCATTCTGCAGTACAACCGACCACATCATGAGTTATTTTGTAGTTAAACGGAGCTCTGCAAATACTAAATCAAGCCCTGTTTTTTTGTGGGCACACTATAATTCTAGAACAGGAAGCAAATATTTTATACTCAGTATTAAGCAAACCTGGCAACCAGTTTCTCAAATATCTTACCGAGTGTTGCAAGAACTGCTTTCCTGTTGCTGTCAATATCCACCAGCTGATGCCAAGCCCATTACCGAAAAGCCAGGCACTCTGGATGAGTGACTTCTTGGCTAACTGAAATCATTACTCTCCTCCCTCACATAGCAGGGCAAACATGGATAAACACAACAAGCAGAAATGGTATCAAATACTGCTCTCAACTAGGACTATGTATTTATGTATGAATAAATGGTATTGCAGGAAGCAGATATCCTGAGATTCTAAACACAAACTCTCCCCATCTGCAAGTTCTTTTGCTGCTGTGGATGTGTGTGTGCAATTTCATTTTCACAGTTAATTTATTTTCTTCAGATATGTATTTGTACTGGGCAGACTTGGCTGTGAGGACAGCCCGAGATACAGCTCAAGTTTCTGGCTACCTTTAAAAGACCACCCTCCTACTTACAAATAGTACTACGTACACAGCGTGTCGCCACGGGAAATTCTTTTTCTCCCATGAACAAAAACTAACTTGCCTGTTTTCAAAGATGACATTAACTGCTAGATTCCAAAACTCAGCAATAATTGTAATCAGTCTCATTTCTTTGAAATAAATGGCACGTCACATTTTGGTTTTCTCCTGAAAAATGCCATTGCCAGTAACACACTGACCTTGCCAGCAATGCTGTTGGTAGCATATAATTCAGATTTACTTTACCTTGTGATACAACGCTACAAGCTCCACTTCGGAGGTGCCTGCACAGGATGTTAGAATACTGCGTGCAGGCTGCTTACTGGTAAAGTCAAACACTTCAGATAAATCTATCACTGCTGACTTGAATTTACTCTGTACTTTCTGAATGCTGCTACACCTGGGGGTCTGCTGAGTGAGGTACAAAACAGAAGCCAGACCCACATTTTGTTTTGTCTCAAGATACTAACCAAGCAGCAGTCAGGATGTAAGCCCCTGCCTTGAGAGAGCAACAGAATGGGGACAGAGCTGTGTGGAGCTCTGGCTCAACTGCACAGGAACCTCCCTCCTGTCCTTGGAATGGCCATCCACAATGTGCTGCTAGCCCAGCCCCAGGACTAAGACTCCATGAACACAGTTTTTGTTACAGAGCTGTCACTGAATTGTCATACCCTTGCTGGTGCACAAGTGCCTGGCTCAGCTAAATGACCTAAACCAAACAGTGAAGCAGTTGCCAC
Organism: Ceryle rudis; assembly: GCA_033439905.1. Lineage (NCBI taxonomy): Eukaryota > Metazoa > Chordata > Aves > Coraciiformes > Cerylidae > Ceryle > Ceryle rudis. The sequence continues at coordinate 40,110 of JAAGNO010013935.1, read as the reverse complement.
TCTGACGGAGTCTGCTCCGAGAAGAGTGGGTTATAGTGAGACTGCTTTATATTCATGTTCTCATGCCACCACTGTCCTTTAAGACTAGGAAAGCAGTGTTTCAGCAGGGGCAGGGAAAAGAATCACTGACACCTGCTGGGTATTTGTAATATAAATCTTTATTTGTGAAATACAGATGTTCAGAAAAATCCTGAAGAGGTGAGTTGCATGTATCTGCCCTTGATCATCCATATTTTACTACCCTTTTGTTTTTGCTCCAGCTGAGTATTCTTTTATATCCAGGCCACACTAGAATGGGTCTGTGTTCATTCCAACACCAGAATGATAGTGCAATGTTACTGGGAAAGCAGCGTAAGTACGGAGCTGTTGTGTCAGTAGAAAGGAGAAAAAGAAGAGCATCTTTAGTGATGTGTTCAGGCAGTTGCCCGTACTAAGATGAAACGAACCAAAGAAATTCAGGATACGTTCTGCCTTTAGATACATGCAGGTTTTTCACTAACCTGCCTATGACTCCAGCAACAAAGGCTGGCCCCAAGTCAGTTAAATCGATGGCAATAACACAGTTTGACAACAAACAATGTGCATTTTAATATGAATGAAATGTAAAAAAAACCCAAAAAACCCAACCAAAGTACAGAATACTCAATATACCACACACCTGCACAGACATCAATGCTTTGTCAGGTTTCTAGCAAACGTACGTCTGTGGGGGGAACAAAAAAAACCAAACACGTATTAAGGAGAAGAATGCCAATGACATATCCAACTACAAGAGCTAAAATTAACCCAACCACATTTAGACAACCATAGCATGGCTCTTCTGTACTGCAGTTACCACATGGAAGACAGGAATGGGAAGACAGCAGCAGCTTTGAAAGAGCCCCAACATTCAACTATGTCAATTAAAAATGTGGAACACATTCTTAACCATAATGTGTGTATGATATAAAATATATCTGGTTCATACCTTAAGCCTTTGCAATTCCAACACTGCGACTATGATACTGATTTTAACAACATGCTCAAATTTTTCAGCGAGACTCTAAAGAAATTTGGAGAAAATTTTCCTTCCTCACCCCCAAAAGAAACCCACCTTCAAAAAACCCTTCAGATCTGTCTGTAGGTTTTGTTAGCTATGTGCAATTTAATTTCTTATCTTACTTTTATTAAGCAAGGCCAGCATGCTGCAGTTTTCATTACATACAGCATATTCTCAGTAGTCTATCAGCTGCTGTGACCAAAATAACAAGGCTAAAGCAGTACAGTTAGAACAAGCAGCCTATCACAAAACTGCACCACACCGTCCCACAATGGTGGCTATGGCAAAGGCCACAACCACCTGGAGATTTGTATTTCAGTTATAACATCTACATAGTGCTGATGACAACATGTGCCATGGTGGGGGGAAAGCCTTCCAGCTCCTGTGCAGACTAACTTCACTGAGGAACAGCTGAGGAATCAGCTGAAAGTATGTGGTCAAATACTACATGAAAATGCTAAACACAACAGAGCTATTAAAAAAAAAAGTTCTACACTGAACTGTTGCTTAAGAAATACCTACGAAATATCTGCAGAGTAAGACTCCTTGATAGCATCAGTAACAGTAGTGTTTCATGTTCATCTGACAAGCTGGTTGTAAGTACAAAGGTCTTACCTCCTCATGACTGCAGCACAACCCACACAGTCCTCCAAGAATGCCATTGATTATCTGTATGAAGCACAGAATGAACTCTATTCCTCCCAAGACAAGGAGGATGGAAAAGAGCGTGACATTCCACTGCACGATGTTTTGAGGTTCTTGACACTCAGACCACTTGTTATACTCAAACAAGTACCTGTACACAGCAATTAAAAGCATATTAACGCTGTGACAATGAGATGCTTACCATACACTAGAACCAAATTACATCTAGTCTGTAACTGCATTGGGGATAATCCCACTAAGTGAGAACATAAAATGCAGTGGTTTATTCCACGGAAAGCTGGCTTTAAGAATGTGTTGAACCATCAAGAATACATTTTTGTTAAGTCTTAATTTCTTAAAAAACCCCAAACAAATGCAAGCTATATGGCAGAATCTTCTATTACTGATTAAAACAAGACAAGTTCAATAAAGCTGAAAGAGAGAAGTTATTTCTCAAAACAACACAGAGCTTTTTCAGGATGGGGACCTTTATTCTAAGGACAGCAATTACCGGTCTGAGGCAAATGGGTCACTTCCTCTCTCGTGCTGCTGTCTTTGGGCCCTTACATGGCTACTCTGGAGGAGTGAAAGAACAAGTTCAGAAGGGTACTGTAGTATTCCAGCTGTTACTCCTGCATCTTAAGAACATCAGCACTGAGGAATCGTCAGCAAAGACTTAACTCAGTTTTTCTATATTCAGTCACAGTTGGGGGATGAGGGGAGAAGGAATGCCCCTCTTGGGAGATGCAACTGAAATGTAAAATTCAAACTCTGCTACAAAGGAGCTGTATCTATTCTTAGTACTCAAACTGCCTCTAGTCTGGCATCAGTTATAAACTGTTACTAGAAACAGCCTCGAGGTTGCCAATCATAGAGACACTATAAAAGCATATCATGACCCAAAACATATCCTCTTCCAACTGATAGGATTTGTGGGGATTAACGAGGGATATCGTACAACTCAGCTACATAGGCTCAGTTTGCTGGAGAACCCTAATTAGGGATAATTAAGAGCTTCTGGCTCTCCCCGCCCTGCAGTGTACAAAGATTCTTATAAACCTTTTCTACTTTCCTTGACAAAGGTTCTGAACCATTGTCACTAGTGAAGGTATTATGCCAATTTACACCAAAACAAATCAACTTCAGAAGCAAGCCTCATAAAACAAGATTCTTACACAAATAAGACAAATTTCATACCAACCACTATTGATAAGTTTGTAAAGCCCTCAAAGTCTTAAAACTTTATGTTAGAGCTGTTCATGGGCATGACCATTATATGGTATATAGATATTATTACCTGCACATATAAGTTGAAATCCCTTTTTGTAAGACATAGGATTTATATTGCTTTGGTTTTAAACTATAGCAGCATGGGTAACTGATGCCATCTGTTTAGTTCCTAGTAAGCAAGGAGCGAAACTTACGAATGTATCTTTTATATAGTTACAGGATATTGCTGAAAGGTACAGGAGTAAAACTCGTGTGTACGTGGGGGAAGATGTAACCCCCTCATGAACAGACAACTTACCCTCCAGAGGATTCGGTGAAAGGATAGATCCAGTTTCTTTCTAGGTGTGTATAACAATATGGTCCATGAGACAAGCCCAGTGCTGAAATGATGATACAGTATCCAGAACCAAGGATCCCAGCAAAGGCTGCCAGAACTGAGGACAGCATCTGCACAGCAAACAGATGTGAACTTTCAACAAAGCCATCATTATGGCATTGGGATTATCTGGGACTGAAGTGTAAAGGCTCACTTACCACACAGCCTTTCCCACAGTCCTCATGGCCAAAGCACCCGCAGCAGTCATCACTGTGAAGCCCAATGAATACTGCAGCTGGGATGAGTACCTAGGTACAGAGCAAACAAATCACACCGGTCTATTTTGTTGCATAGACAGGACAGATAAAACACAGTCCTCCCACTGCACTAATTTATATTGCTTCCTGGCAGGAGAGTGAGAGACAGCCTGTATAGATTATTCAGTTTTACTCCTATGTAGCACAGTAAGGATTTCTGTACTGGTATCAGTAGCACAACACCCTATTTCTATTTCTGCTTTGTGTGTACACAGCATTCAAGCACATAAAGAACCTGCTGTGGTATTGATGCAATTTAACACACTTCAGCTTTAAAAAGTTTTTGTTCACATTAAAGGCTGTATCCAGCAAATAAAATGCTTTACAAAAAATACAAACAAACAAAAGGCATTTGTTTTCTGCCAAATGAGGACTACAAGATAAGTCTCTTATAGTTATTTGTTAAAAAACCAACCACCAACAACATATTAGTTACCGAAGAGTAGTCATCACTGCCTGTGTGCCAGACCAGGCTGACTAGAGTAGAAAGTCTGAGAATATTTTGCCCATTTCATGAAAAAATCTCATTAGAGTTACCTAGATTTTTCTAGGTTTTCACAACCAGCTACCAGTGACAGAAACGCAAAGTAACAAAACAGAAGCTGTCTGTAAGAAACAAATTATCCATACTACAGAGCTTTTAGCTTAAAACAAAAGAGCAGAGTTGATTAAACAGAGTATCCTCCCTACCAGCACCCACGGGACTCAGCAATAGTTTGTACTTTTAAAGGCTCTACACCCAGGAGTACCTTAGAAAGCTATAAAGAAAGAGCAAAGCGTTATCCACAAACTGCAAAGATTTACTGAGTAAGACACTAAAATAAAACCTATCCAGCTGAACAGTCAGATATTTATCAGCCCTTACGCAAACCTATTGCTAAGCCCAATGCTGCAGGTCCAGAAGAGGTTGTACAAGTGCGTTCCAGGAAGAGTTCCACTGATTTCGCTTATATTATTATGCACGTAAGTCTTTGCAAATCCCAGTCTAGGTTCCAGCAGGGCTGGAAGGCAGCTGTAAGCACCTTTAACAAGACAAGAGGGCCTTATCACGCAATCGTTTTCAACCTGTGATTTGCAGACACCTTGAGGTCTGCAGCCTATTTCTAAGGGGACTTCTAAAAGCAAATGAAAAAAGAAGCCTGGAATCAGGGAACTTAAATATGCTACAGTGTAGTTCATAAAATTGAAAAGGTAGAAAATAACATCGTCAAATTAACAATGTCATATAGTGAACATCCTTAATTCTTCATCCTCTGCTGTTACTTGAATGCAAAGCTTTGGTAACTGCCACTCAATTTCTCTGAATAAAGAGCTAATGCAGAGAAGTATGTGTCACCATCTCAGATAACAGAAATTAAGGAATTGTAACTAAATGCTAGTTATTTGGGAATATTTAAAATTAGTTCAATAATGTAACAAAAATGTAAGATTTAACCCTTTATGCAAAGAGTGACCTGCTGAGAGGCTTGGTTCAAGTTTTGCTTTTGGATTCTGTTACCTGGAGCCCATGATTTTCTAAGCTTTAAAGTGACATACTGTTGCAGATATCTAATAATACCTACAGGGTAATATCGCTAATTTCTTTTGATACAATTCCACAGATTCTTGCTGACAAGGTATTTACCAATACATTAATGGAACTGGTAAGGAACAGGAACACCAAAATAAACTTGAAAGAAACCTCTAATTCATTACTTACCAAAAAGCCTCCACCTAGAATGCCATGAAGGCACTCCACGTATTTGCCGAGATGATGCTCTGAAGCAAATCTTGTTTCGCCATTGGGAAAATAAAGTAAAACATTGGCCACGATGCTGAGCAAGGCAAGGATGAGCAACTTATAGCCAACACATCTAGAACACCTTCCAAAACACATGTCCTCAACTTTACAAATCCTTCTTTCGCTAGTCTAATCTAACCTATCTCATACCTGTCCACGCCTAAAAGAAGACCAGCCTTTATTCTCACCTCCTTAAATACTCAGGGTTACCTAGCTACCTGGATGATGTTTACACCTCTTTATAACTACCATTCCCAATTGCAGAGTGAGTTAGCACCACCCTTTTTAAATGCAGTAATAGTTGACAAAACAAATGAAATCAAGGAAATACTGAACACTAGGTAATTTTAATATATGATGCTTGGAATGGTCACCAGTGAACACGACTGGACATGAACAACAGGCTTAAACCACAACACAAGTTCTGTTAGGAACTGAAGGAAAAAGGTATTGTTTTCTTTGTTAGAAGCAGCTTTGACTTTTAGGTTTATAGACTGATTCAGAACAACCTGAAGCCAGGGAAAGACTCAGCTGACTTCAACAGTACTGAGTCAGAGTTTTGGGTATAAATAGAATAAGGTCTTCAGCAATGAACAGTATGTAGAGCAACCTCTTGCTTTGCTATCCTGTTGGTGGAATACTCATCAGTATGTTGGAAAACAAATAAAATGGACAGGTAGGCTTCTATTAATGTCCTTGTTCTTGCTATCGTAAAACGAGCCGACTTCAGATTAACAGCCACTTGTTAAAGGTAAAATAAGCAAACACCGGTGAAAAATACTGCTTCAAAGAGAGGATTACAAAATACAGTCCTTGCACTGAAATTTCATGTATAGAAACAGAAAAGAGAAAAACCCCAACAAGAGAGAAATGTATTATATCAGGATTTCCAAAGTATGTTACATGTACCAGTAACATTAATTTGCATAGTAAAGAGAAATAGAAAGCAACTTGAAAACTAACATCTAGGCTTGTCTCTTTTCTGTCATGCAAATTTTTCTAAATAACCAAAAGCTGTCGTCTTCACATACACACAGCTCAACACAAAGGCATGAGCTGCCATGCCCACTGCTATCACACAATAGAAAATAACTCGGAACTGCACAAGCCCAGACTAGGTCCAGGAGGTGCTGCTGCTGCCATCATCATAATACAAAGCCCTTCTCATTGCAAAAACAGTAGCCAGACAAATTGAGAATGTATAGGACATTAGGAGACTATAGTGAGATTTTTTTCATTTAGAGGGAAAGATACTCATGCAGGGTTTCTTTGGGTTGGGGGTTGAGTGATCTTGTAATTTTTTTTTTTTAACAGCTGAATAACACTGTAAACAGAAGTCCAATTCAAATCCACTGTATTCTTGCAAGTGATGTGAGCAACACTTAAACTGAGAGACAAAGCACGTACAAAAAGGAAGGGGGGGGACACCAGGAAAAGAGCGGTCTTGTGTAAATGTGGTTTTGTGATGTAACTTCTCCGGGTATTGTCACTGTTGACCTTGGAGACTTCCTTCAGTATGAGAAATATCCTTCAATTGTAGAAACACAGGCTTACCATTATTGTGCACTTCACCGCCGATGACTAAACCAAACATAAACATCATCCTGCAAGTTTCCTCCGCAGAAGGAGATGGCTGCTCAACCGAAAACTCCCTTTATTGTGTTATGCTAAAAAAACCAAACCATTCCCCCACAAAAAACACCACCCAACACTCTCCCTCCCCCCATCCCCATCCACAACACCAAACACATGGCCACTGGGAAGTAGACTTAAAATCTGTTCTATTTATAACCTGTATAACTGTTTTCTAAACACTTGATCTAAAATATAATTTTTCACCACAAGAACAATTAGACATTGGAATAATCTCACAAAGGAAGCAGTGGACTTGCCTACATTGGACAGTTTTAAGACTCAGCATGACAGGGTGCTGGGCAATCTCATTTAAAAAAAAAAAAGTAAAAAAAAAAAAAAGTATATTTTACCTTCAAAGGTTGGATTAGATGATCTTTAAGGTCCCTTCCAACCTGGTATTCTATGATTCTATGAAAATTTCACATAATCAAGGATTTCCTATATTTAAAATCAATTCTGTACATTATCAAGAATGTGGGGCATTGGATGGGCACTGCAGTCTGTAGTTAGTACCAACCCCTCGCCGCAACACAGTAGTAGTTCAGATCACTCTCCCATATAATCACATAGGTTAAAAAAATATTGAGTTATTTCTCATGCCTGTTTTCCTCATAAACCCTAAGTTTTCTGCTCAGCAAGGTGAGCAGCAGTGGATTTTTGGAATGCATCATGGGCATGTCATGTTTTAAATGCTGAAACTGACTCACACAGGATCAGTTCCCAAACACAAGCTTCTCATTGGCCTGAGGAACAGCAGGACTCAAACTGCAGCCTGTGACATGTGCCAGCACCATGAGAGCAGAATTTACACCAGTGAAAACAAAACTAGAATCAGATTTTGTGTCTTTTATACAAGAACCAGTGTTTGCACTCAAATAGGTAAGATAATTGCTTTATTCATACTCTTAAGGTCTAACAGGTAGGACCATTGTGAAAGACTTCCATATTCTCTCGTGGCAGAAGGGGGCTGCTCTATAAACAATTACAACAACTGGCTTGTATTCCTAAATCATCAAATCTGCAGGATGAAGTTTGTCAGCAGAACACTGACTCTTCATGCCAGAGAACTGGCTAAAATGAGGTGCCTTGTCCAATTGCTGAGGTATCCAATACCAAGCCTAATTTCATGTGTGGTCCAAGGATCCAGCAACCCCTCTAAGAAAACAAAACACAAAATAAAATAAACCAAAAACCAACCAACAAAAAAACCGAACACAACAAACCAAACAAAAAACCAGACCTCAGTAGTCACTGTTGCTTTGGCACTTCTATTGCAGAAGGAAGACAGAGGCTCACTTCTTTCACAAAATAAAGATGTTAGACACCAGTGTTTCCTGATGCCAAAAAGTGTGAGATCTCAAACAGTAGAAGAGCTTTCTACATTTAAGCTCTGAAAAGCTGAGCATTCTCCAACTTTCTGTACCTGCTCCTCAATAAGTATGACAGGAGTAACAGAAATTACTCAGCTATGTGAAGTGATATAACTGTCCCTAAGTGCTTGGATAAGTCCTAAATTTACCTAGAAGCAGTTTATTAAAGACTGTAAAACTTGCAAAGTTACAAATACTTGCTGAGAGGGGAACAACAACAACAATCCCCAAACACAAAGCATCTTACCAAAAAAAGAAAGTGATGAAGTATCATGTTTCTCCTACAAAACCAAATTACTTCAGCTACAGCAATTTAATCTAGCACCTCCACCCAAACCCGGATTCCCAAAGTGATTCATCGTAATCAACAGAAGAAAGTGAGTTGCAACAGCAAAGGAAAGTGTGATACAGAAAAGGAGATCTCTGGACTCCACTAATATATTTTCATGTTCACCCATATCTCTCTACTGAAGAGGAAGTCCAGGGCAGGAGGGGGAAAGGACATCTGCAAAATAAATGCAGAAGCAGTCAGACAGACCCTTCTGGGAAGGGAGAGATGTTAACAGAGAACATCCGTCATTCGTTTAGTGGACAGCCCAGACATGACTTGTTTACCTATGACTCCTGTGCTCTGAGGATGCTGCAGAACCTTTTTCCCTAAGCTCTCTGGCACCCAGTCAGGACAGTCTGGCTGCCATTCCCCTCATGGAAGTGAGATTTTTATAGCTCAGCTATCCCAAATCCCAAGTGTTAATCTTGCTAATCCTCCCTCAACTAAATGTTGATCTGCCTTACTATTTTAACACCTCAAGAGGTTCTCATTCCTTATAACCAAAGGATAAAATGTTCGTAATAAACATTTCTGCTCTAAGTGTTTTCAGAGCAAATATAAGCAATCTCCTGACATAGAGATGCCAGAAAGATGTTGCTCTACTGAAAAACATAATGTGCTTCTTCCCAGTAGTTTCTTCTAATGCACCAAATGCTCAGTGCCACTGCTTTACACTGTCTTACAGCCACCTCTAGACATGGTTTGCCAAAAGACACAATAGTGATCAAGAGACTCAGCTGAAACAGACATAGGACAAATGTCTTCCAATTACCTTGAAAACAATCTAAAGACAAAAAAACCCCAAAACACCTTGAAGCAAAAGAACATTTTTTATATTATAAAAACTGGTCAGATGCAAATCAAGGGGGCTTTACTACCATCATTATCATCTGAACACCCCTCTACAACTTCTGCCAGGGAGTTTCTCATTCTGACTTTTCTTGCAAAACTTCTGATCCCATCCATGACTGGTAAAAGGTTATTGGGAGGGACATACATCTTGGGGAAGCACTGGCAGGGTGTGGTAACTACACGACAGCTGTAGATGAGACATGGCCTAGGAAATCAGCGTGGGCTGCACAGACGCATTTGGAAAGACTGGGCCACAGTGCATGTGTATTGACACAGGTTATGAATTTACACTTGTGTTCCTTTATAAGCTGCTCTCTCTCATTTGTTCCCTTGCTGTTTAGTAGGTTACTGCTCACAGAATCAAAGAGTAGCTCAGACCACTGCTGGGAACGTATGATGAACATGCAGTCACCTGTTAGCTAAACTAAGGGAAGCCTCTCAGCCAGCTGTTCAGAGCTCCCAGGAACCTTTGGAACACCCACAACTTCCCTCTAATCAAATGGAGAAACACCCATCCATGCTACCATTCAATGTCCTAGCTGTGCATTGCTCATGTTTTTCCAGCCCTCATCCACAAAAACACTGTGCTGTAGCTGTAATTGTCCTCAGGCACACCACCTTTTAAGTGCGTGTCATTCAGCAAAGTTCACCTGGACAGTCACGAGAGGAAAATGTTCCCTGAAGTCCCTGGTGTCTATAGTCTCCTGGCTACTACTGGAAGAAGAATGTTTCCAGATTACCTTCATGAATTACGTGACAGCTCCTCAGATCAACTAATGAGCTACTTCTGAGGAGCAGTAACCACTTGTTGCCATGACAGATATCATAGAACACAAAAGCAATCACTCTTTACACAGCTATAACACACCTGGATACACTCGCTTGCTATCTCTGCCATCACTTTAAGACAGGAAACTGATCTGAACCACAGAAGTAGTCAGCTTAAAGAGAGCACTCACACTTTTATGCATCAACACACACTGACGCATACAGAGATGATTTAATTTATTAATAATAATGCTGACCTAACGAGGAGTCAGCAATGATGCAAAAGTAATTTTGACACTTAACCGACCAGCTTGGAGACTCAGAAGTGTACAATCAAGGCACAGCTACCACTAAATGAGTGTATAGAAATTCCTCTCTCTGAAGAAGAGCCCATAAACCTTACTTAAGAACTATTACTGACCCTACACTTGCTATGCTACTGTAACATCATTCCACAAACAAACCACTTCAAAAAAAATGCTTTCTGGTGACATATAAAAACCACGATGCAGCCTGTATTCATTACTTCTTGCAACAATGCTATTACGATGAAAGTAGGACACAAGACAAACAACTTGTCTTTCTGCCACAGCCTGTGGGGGAAACCTTAGCCGTGCAAAACAGCCAGCAAGTTTGTTTCCCTTGGACTGTAGTATTTACACACAGATTTGCATTCTATATTTCTAGTCTATCTCTAAAATTGTGACACTCTTATGAATGTAAAACTCCATTCTATGCTATCTGGATGAACTGGAAAACTGGGATTAGTTCAGCATACCTATCTCTGCACAGCACAGTGTGATGAACAGACTGTCTTCAGGCTTGATGCGTGCCATTTTTGTGGCTCCCCTCCCGTGCAGCAATATGCATAAAACAGACATCCAGTAAAAGACATCCAATTCTGGCACTTCAGAGTACATGGAACAAAAAATATCACCATTATATCTGACTTCTGTGGTGCAAAAGTCTACCATTAAGCATCTCTGTGTTTCTCATACAGCGATCATATGAATAGTTTTCTACTTACCTCTAGTCTAGCAGAAAAACATTACCTCTATCATACCATATATTTTAGATCAGTATGGTAAAAAGAAAAGGAAAAAGAAAAGTGACAAATTTCATTGGCCATTTTGTTTCATTAGTGTATGTTTCATGCACTGTACATGCAGTCTTGTCTCTGGAATCAGCCATTAGTAAGATCATGCCAGTTAAAAACTCTTAACATCTAATACTTCCTATGTTTTAATTAACTCTTAAAGAAACATACTGGAACAATACAACTGAGACTGTGTTCCATGCTGATATACAAAATACCTGTATGCCATACCGTATACTGCTTGTGCTACATACAATGCTTTACTGTGGCTGCTTCTTTCACAAGGTCCTTCTAACTCATTCGTGGTGCCATTCCAATGAACTGCAATTCGGTTTGGAGGGTGGGGAAGGAATAAGGTCCTGAATTAGGAGTTTTATATTCCTTTTAATTGTAATTACAGCTAAAAATATTCATGTCACCAGTGCACCTAAACATGAAAGTTAATCCTGCACAATTACACACACGTTAATTTCAGAGTAGTATCCTACTGCACAGTCATCTCCTTGGGGGTCAGATCTTGTCCACCAAACTTTTTGCAAGTGTTTGGCAGACAAAGAGCTGCAAGATTTCCACCAGCTCCCTTTCATGATAATCACACTATGACCAAACGGGCTCTGTGGTGACTGCTTATGGGTCACTGGCTCCAGTGACCTCTGGCTCTCAATTCTTCTACAGCTCATGAAATACCATCTTCAAGTGACAGACACCATCTGCCTTCTTCATAAGATGACAGTGTTTAGTAACAGCTACTTAAAGGCACAGGAGTCAGACACAACACACACTGCAATAATAGGATTGAAGTAAGGCATCGCACCCACCAAGTCAAATCCTGAAGGCTTCACTAGGACTGGAATCAGTACAGGTACTATTTCCAAAAGAGAGCTCTTCCGGGAAGAACACTACCATTATATGGTAAGTTAAAAAAAAAAAAAAAAGTAAGCCAACCTCAGAGCAGGCAAGCAGTCCTGCTCTTTGCTCTCCACAAGCACAAAGGAAACAAAACAAAAATACTGCAAGTGTCCTCTAAAGAGAGGGAAAAAAAAAAAAAATAAATTCACAGTTCTTCCCTAGTATCTGAGCTGAGTCAGGTGATACTTTCCTCAAAAAAAGCAGGCACTGTCTTTGATGAAACTGTAGCCAAGTCAACAACAGCACTTGCCTGTCAGGCAAAACACCTTGGGTTTTTTTTGTGTCACTCAACAACTACACTCAGCCCTGAGCTGCAGATATAGGGCTTACTAACTGAGGGCTACTCAGGGGTACGCAAAAGGCTGAAGGAAAATTAAAATGTGTCCTATGGAACCACTAAAATTATAAAGCCATTACAGTTTTTTACATGCAGACTTAATAAGTGGGTTGCTGATTAATCCAGCCTATGATTACTGTGAAATGAGTATAAAAATCAGGTATCACAACAGGAACGAGATCAGGTATCACAACAGGAACGAGTTTCTACACCACCTCATCACAAATTTATTTTCAGATTAAGCCCTAACAAGCAAAACACTCCTTTACCAACAGGCCTAAGAGCAGCAGGCAAGTATGAAAGTACAGCAGCACCACTCCTCTGCGACATACAGACAATGCTAAGAACTGCTCGTTAGGCGGTCCTCAAGTCACTTCTGCTACTGTGTCTGTGCTATGATTGGAAACTCCTAGCCTAAATGTTTACTTTTCTAGCTTTAAATTACGAGCATACCTCTCTTGGAAGAGTTCGAGCAAAGCTAGGCTGCAGCTAAGGCTTGTGGAGGATTCATCCCATGCTCCAACGTACTTAATAGCATCTTTAAAAAGATTAAGTAAAGTTCTACAATGAGGGTGTATATAACGCAACAAATCTCACAGAACATTTTCTGACACTTCATAGAAAGACTGCTGTTCTGCACATATGCTGTCTTTGGGAAAAATATTTTAAATTCAACTTCGGAGGCCTGATTATTTTTCCTTGTAGAAGTTTGATGCTAGCAAAGTCAAGGGCTTGTCTATAACTGGAAAGAGAGGCTTAAGAAGCAGAAATCTGCTTCTCTATCCTACATTGTCCTATTCTTGAGCCTCTGTGTTCTAATGAAAACACATCTCTAGATTCTACAGGAAAAACTGTGCTCATGTATGACAACAAGAGCTGTAGAAGACAAAGGGTGTGCCTGCAGCCCTTCGGAGCATTACAAAGGAAAGGAAACAGGAAGAGGATTACTGTAATGAATAAAACAGATGTACAAAAAGCAGACTAAGCTTAATCCAGCTCTTCACTGTGTCTGCTTTGGTTCTGTATTTTTTTAAGCTGTTGGCAACCTGCGTTAGCTCTCATCTTCCATCAGCAGAGACAACCAACATGCATACTAAACTAAAAAAAAGACATGCGACATCTAAGGAAAGCACAAAGCCAGAAGTGGTTATAGACTCCATCTGGCAGTCTGCGGAAGGAATCCTGTTCTTCAGTCAGCTCTAGCTCATCATCCTCTCATCCTTCTCACACTTTCTATTTATCACTAGCACATTCTGCAGTAGTAACCAAACAGAATAAAAACACTGAAATGTGTGTTTAGAACGTTATTTTATGCAGTTGCTACCTGAGTTCAGATATACTGTTGCAGATGAGTTAGCTCACTTAAAGAATTTGTAAAAGTGAGAGGTAACAGAGTTCAATGGCAAGGTTCACTCTATTACTTACCACATGGAGGAAACGTACAAGGGAAAATGATGTAGAATCAATTTAGAATGACTGACACAGAGACTGGAGACGCAGAGAGGTCAGGGAGACCCTTCTGTTGAGTCATGAGGTTCAGAAAGGACCCCCTTGCTTTCTGAACTTCTCAGAGAGGAATCCAGGTACAGCTGGATCCACTCCCAGTCCCAAACTTGGTCAATGGCTTATATCTGAAAGATTGTACATGTTTATGGCTAAAGGACTATATGCTTTTATGGCCAAAGGATTATATGCGCACACCCAATCCTTTATATCACTTCACTAAGATTTAAAAGTTTGAGCATGCTTATTCCCAATTCACTTACTTTCTGTCTCGGCATCTGGTGTTAATTTGCTCCAAAGTTCGAACCCTAGGTTTCCCAAAGCAGAGACTCGGGCATCAGATTTTATAAAAATAAATAATTTAATAGAGCGGTACAGAAGCAGGGCAAGCTCACGCTGGGTGCCCCCAGGAAGGACGGACACAAAGAAATCCCTTGGCAACTATACCCTTACAAGACTATTCACACACACGCTCTTCACACTCTCTTCACTCACCCTTTGGTCCGATAGTCACTCTGGTCTGACATCTTCCGACTCCTTATTGAATTCCTTCACTGTCTTCAGACAGGCCGTTATCTTGTCTAGTTGCAGGTGCTGTTGATGGTCTTAGTCTTGAAGCCTCCTTATCTTCTAATTTGTGTTGACTCAGGTGGTCCTGTTTTGCTTAAGCAGGTACAAGTTCAGTAAATCTAAGTGAAAGTTTACAGCTTGCAGGCTAAGGCTTCAACGAATCCAGCTACTCCTAAGTCAGTAAAGCTAAGCAAACAGCAACTAAATCACACAACCCCTCTCTGACATACAAAGAACATGTTATATTGGAAAATATTTTCACACGTGCAAAGTAAATCCTCAGCGACCCAGAACCATTCCTGTGCCAAAGCCCATGCAGCTGGACTGCGTGAAAGAGTGGGCAGTGACTTGAGGATCCACCACAGTGAAGTAAACTGTCTCAGTTCTGATGACAAGATGTTTTCAGAATGAGATTTCTTACTGCTCTGAAATGCAGAAAATAAAGTTTAGCGCACACAAAAATTCTTCCTCAGTTAAAAATAAACCACTGTATAACTACAATACATAAATGTCCTGGTTTGAGTGAAAACAGAAATAACTCTGTTCAGTGATTTTACTTTTCAGTTCAGTACTTGTAACTAGCTGCACTTTCTTAAGTTAGAAACATGTTTTCACAGGCAGTGTCTGCTCCCAGCAGTGATAACAGCCCATGTTTAGAGTTACTACCAAGGACTGGTATGCAGACCAAGGCCATTGCTGGATCTTGTGCACCACACAAGGGGGTGCAGAAAGTGAAAGACCGCACCTAGGGACGAGTGGACAGGGCAGGTGACCCCCAGCTGACCAACGAGGTATCCATCCCATATACGTCATATTGGGTATAAAAGCAGAGGGATCCGAAGGGTCTATGGGGCTTCCACCCGGGCTCTTCTCCCCTCTTAGACTGCTTCCTCGGCGCATCCAAGGAGGCCTCTGTCCATTCTGCCTTCAATCCCATGTTCCCGAATCCGGTAGCAGAATCCAGTTTCTGAACAAAGCTCCTGTTTGCTGCGGGGCCCAGTCTGGGACCCTGTGGTGCCTGCTCCACAGCATCAGTGGTGATGGTGATGGAATTACCACCAGGGGGTTGGGTTCGATATTGGTTTTGTATATATTTGTACATATTCTATATTATTATTATCATCATTAAAGCTGTTCTGGTTTCCTTTTTCTAATCACTAAGTCTTTCTCTCTTATTCCTTTTCTCTTCCCCTTTGGGGAGGGAGGGGGGGGGGTTAACAGAGCGCGTCTGTTAGGTCTAAGGGACTGCCCTGACCCTAAATCGTGACAATAACTTACCTCATCTTATGAGCTTTCCTAGTGGAACCAGAGGATATATACAGAATCACAGAATGTCTCTGGTTGGAAGAGACCTTCAAGATCATCTAGTCCAACCTTCAGCGCAACACTGCGAGCTCACCACTAAACCATGGCCCTAAGCACCAGGTCCACACACCATTTAAATGCCTCCAGGGATGGCAACTCCACCACTACCCTGGGCAGACCATCCCAATGTTCGATAACCCTTTCAGTGAAGAAATGTTTCCTAATATCCAGCCTAAACCTGCCTTGGCACATTCCCTCTGCTCCTGTCACATGTCACCAGGGAGAAGAAGCTGTGCCCCTCCTTGCTCCAACCTCCTGTCACGTAGTTGGAGAGAGCTGTAAGGTCTCCCCTCAGCCTCCTCCTCTCCAGAACTAAACAACTCCAGCTCCCTCAGCTGCTCCTCACAGGACTTGTGCTCTAGGCCCTTCATAAGCCTCATTGCCCTTTTCAGGACACACTCCAGCACTGCTGTGTCCTTCTTATAGTGAGGGGCCCAGAACTGAACACAATATTCAAGGGGTTGCCTCACCAGTGCTGAGTACAGAGGGACAATCACCTCCCTATTCCTGCTCCCTACAGTGTTTCTAATACAAGCCAGGATGCCATTTGCTTTCTTGGCCGCCTGTGCGCACTGCTGACTCATATTTAGTCAACTATCAATCAATACCCTCAGGTCCTTTTCCAATTTGCAGCTTTCCAACCACACATCTTCAAGTCTGTAGCTTGCCACGGGGTTGTTACGACCCGAGTGCAGGACCTGGCACATACAGGCAAGTGACAAAAAGTATGGTCCTAATTCATATTTGCTTTATTAAAGCAAAGGGCTAGATTAGTCTAGACTGCTCACTAATACAGACCTGCAGAAAATTTATGGAGAGTTACTCCAAACTGGTAGTATAAACCATAATCTGAAACAAACAAGGACACGCCAAGTTTCAGATGGGCACTTTGAAATGACAGATGTTATCACATGGAAGACAAAGTACTGGATGGAGACAAAGTCCTCTTATAATCACGTAATGCCTGTATCAATAAGGCATTTCAACTTTATAACTAACATTTAGTTAAGTTCAAACATAATCCTGTCAATAAATTAAAGTAAACGCACCTATCTAAAGTACACAAAACCAGACTAACGCAGCCTGGTACTTACACACATAGGAATTTCTATCTGTGCATGAGTAATCACTGTGCTCAGAGGCCTTTCTTCATTCTTCTTCAGTAAGGCTAGTATTGTACAGAACATTAAGATGACATTCAGCTACGAGATCTTGCTAGGAACAGACCTTACTGAATTTGACCAGACTGCAAACCCCAACAGCCTCCAGTATTTAATTTCTGCCCTTCAAACACACTAATGAAATAAATGCATTAAACAGAAGGAATAGCGCTGAAGGCTGGCTGGTAGGGAAGCAGAGCCATGGAGACTTCACTGCAGTGTTCACCCATTCCTGCGTTCATCCTCCATTTTCTGCTCTGCACATGCAGTTCCTGTCATGCTGAGCTCTTGGTTGGGGGCAGAAACTCAGGGCCTGAAGGTCTGCCAAACAAAGCAGCAGAGCTCTTAGGAGAGCTGCAGTCATCTTTGGAGGCAGGTCCTCTACCTTCCCATCTGCTTAAGGGAAGGATGCTGCTGATCCTGCATTTACTGCCCCTGTGTGATAGAACTCAGTACTGAAGAAACCAGCTGTCGAGAGGGACAGACACCTACAGATATACAAAGACTTAGTAATTGTGGGGTGAGACACAGTGTCCATATGGTTCTCTGACCATGCCGATTTAAAGTTTGAGCCAAATCTTTCTCATTTTCTTGTGTTCACTGAATGTCCAAGCAAAATTTTTAGTCTTATGCAAGAGGAAAACACCAGGTAGTCATTATGGAGTAATTTTTGAAACTGAACATCTTAACCTAATTTGAAAAAAAAATGATTTAAGATAATGCACCTCTTCCATGTCTAGGTCGGTGCTTTGTTTTGTTTTTTTTTCATTTATTTAAAATCTTCAGACTACTTGTTTCTAGTAAGTCTTTACTGCAATTTATCAGTTATTTGCTCTTTCTGTCTGTCATTTTTTTGAGCCAGATTATTTAACAGAGACATACTTCAAACTAAGTAATTCTGAGGGATGTCTTATGACCATCATATGTAGAGAAGCAGATTAAAATCTCCAGCAACTCATATTACAGAGTATACTTGCATGCCTAATACAAAATGCAAGGGAAAATACTTTTTTGAAGTTAATTAGTCAAGAACGGTCACAGAATCACAGAATGTCAAGGGTTGAAAGGGACCTTGAAAGATCATCTAGTCCAATGCCCCTGCCAGAGCAGGATCACTTACACTAGATCACACAGGAACGTGTCCGGTCCTTACAATGAGATCTGGATAGGCTTTTTTTCTAGGTACCAGAACTTTGTAGGGATCAGCAAAGACTGAGAATGCACCAGTGAAGCCAAGTTTCATGGCCTCAGCCAGCACATGAAGAGAGTTAGTTGGCTATATTATGACCCACGTCTGAAAGTTCAATTTCTAAAGTACAATCAGATTTAACACATTTTAAAATGCCCAGCATTACTGCATAATAAAGAACACCGTATGTCCTAACATTATTCACGGAACTTGTTTAAGGTATTAATTTAATCATATTGTTCACAGCATTGTGCAGTAGATAGCAATGAGAACTTCTGAAATGTTATAATGTTTCTTATAAAAATCAGTTAAATCACACTGGAGATTTTCTTTGAAGTATATATTGCAGCTTGCAAAACAGTATTTTCCAACAGAAAAATGAAAACAATTTCATACTGAGAACCTCTCTTCAATAAAACCATGCTTTATTCAGTAGTAGAAAACTATTCATTGTTTATTTATGTCATGCCTTCTGATCAGGCTTCAATTAAGACTTTTGTTGAACTGTAAATGGATGAAAATTTTTACAGATTCATTCATCTGTGTCTGAATCATGCTATTCAGAGCGTGCCAGAGTTGAAAAAAAACAACATATGCCTCTCAAATCTCTTTACTGGTTATAAAAGCCATACATTTAACATTAGAATTCTCCAGAATGTTCAAAGCGGTGATTCCTTCTCCTCTTGGAGGCATGGCCCAAGCATTCACACACTACAGGGGGGGAAGCAAGCTTTTTTCCCCATTTTAAACAGCACCAAAAAGAGCACTATTAGAAATTTATATTATAACCTGCACAGTGTGAAGGTGTTTCTTTATAACAAACACACAAGCTCTGAACAGCACTGCAGCGGTTTTCGCCACTTCTCCAACTCAAATCTTTTAAAATAATGTATAAGCATTATAAATTAGCACAGTGGTCTGCAGCAGTAAGGTGGTGATAATAATATCGTTGTTGCTGCAGGGGGGGAAAATCGAGCATTCGCACAGCGTAGATTTCAACCACAGATTACGTACAGATATGCATTTTTTGTAACGCACTTGAAGGTTACTTTAACACTTGGTGCATTCTGAGTCAGACTGTGACTTTTTTTTTGCCTACCTGTCTAGCAGAAACACACCAGTCAAAAAGGTTTGTGAGAAGCACATAAATTAGGAGAAACCCTCTTTTGCCTTCAGCACAGGATCTGTAAACTACCTGTCAAAGAATAAAAGCCTAGGCCACAAGTCTGCCTGCTCATAAGAGGACATCAGTAGAAAGAAGTAAGAAGCCCTGTAAATCCTGCCAAATATGCATGTACATAAACTTCTGTTTTCTCAGACAAGCGTTACCAGAGTCCTGATGACCAGGATACAGCTCCCTGGGCTAGCTGCTGCCCCACTGCAGCCTTCTGTCTCTCAAACGCTTTTGCTACTCAAGGTTGCACACAGGACTAGGCAGCAGGACTCCCAGCAAGACCAGCCTACTGATAAGGGGTTTCACACTGAGTAAGAGATGTGGTTTAAATTGTCTTCAGGCTGCATAAGGCCCGTGACTTTCCTCATGTTGGTGAGACATTTTAATGACCTGTTGTTAAGAAATGGACACCCCAAGTTCTTCTTACAGCTGTTCTCCAAAAGCAGAGATGTTTGCTCCACTTTTAAAATGTGCCTCTGCATACTGATTGGCTGTAACCTCCAAAATTCCCTCTTCCCTTTCACAGGATCAAAGCATGACCCACTCCTCCTGGCCAACAATATATTCAAGCAGCCACCTTCATAGCCACCCATTCCTGTGAAATCCATCCCCATAGGAAGAATTCCCTCTCCCTGTGCCGCAAGGCAGCCACGGCTCCAGAACAGGTGTCTCAACACCTACTGGAAGTCAATGCCAGTTCTGAGGTGCCCATGCAGGTCTAGTCATAGACCATGTCAAGACAGATCAAGCACTTCCCATTCTTCTTCCAGCATTCATCAACGCAGCAAGCCATGCTCTGGCTCTGCAGATGTATCCAGTGTTTGAGATGCTACACACACACTTGCTGAGAATTAAAGCAGACACTTTCTTTAACTCTGAGCTAACCCAAATTATCTTGCAAAGTCTACAAAAAATTTGTAAAGTTTTATGTCTGCTTCTGAAGCTGCTATGTATCTGGATGTTTCGGTTTCAGTATTACCCATCACATGGATTTTTGTGCTTTAAAAATAGGAAATTCACTAGTCTGACAGATAGACCATTAGTCCTAAGAGTCTGGTCTCTGTTGGTCAACTTGGACACAACTCTCATTGATGTAACTAAAAAGTTCCCTCGAGTGAAGGCCACAGGCATGGATGTGCATGTAGCCAGGTATTTCAAAACAGTCTGTGAGCCATGTTGTGGACTTCTGCTTCTTTCCAAAAATATTTCTCAACAGATAATGGGTGTGCCACTGAATAAATGACTCATAACTTTTCCCTGTAAACTCTGGATTAGAAAGAATGCTTGCTCATGGGAGTAAGAAGCATTATGGTA
This sequence comes from Ceryle rudis, assembly GCA_033439905.1. Taxonomy (NCBI): domain Eukaryota; kingdom Metazoa; phylum Chordata; class Aves; order Coraciiformes; family Cerylidae; genus Ceryle; species Ceryle rudis. The sequence continues at coordinate 19,210 of JAAGNO010013935.1, read as the reverse complement.
TTACAGGACACTGAGTCTAATAGGTGAGTGTGCAGAGTATCTTGACCTACCTGCTGAGACAATGCAAGTAGTAACAACTTCTATAGCAAGAATACAAACCTTCCCTTTTTCCACACATTTTATTATATAGCCTCAGTACAAAACAGAGCTACACAAATTTTCAGAAGAAAGACAAATTTAGGAAGTCTAACTAGGCAAAGCTCAAATATCCAATCAGCAAGAAATTAAAAATGCAACTTTGCTTTTCTATGCATAATACTCACAAGGTGTATCTATACATATGATCGTATCTATACCTTTTGAGTAAAACCACTCCAAATGAAAAATAACTTAGGAGCAAATCCTTTGTATCATATACCCTAGAACATGATGTAGAACTGAATGTATTATTGTCTTTTTTTTCCATTACTGTTATTACCTTGTAATGATTACTATATACATGACAGAATGTTGTCAGGGATAATGATTGAGACAGACAAGAAAATAGAGAGCATTTTTAGAAAAAGTCTTGGTCTTAAAGCTTCCATATTTGTTACTTTTTAAAGACTAACAACTGTTCTGTGGAACAGTTCTGTCTCCACATCGTTACAGGTATCACCAAAATGTACCAGCACTAAGGACGTATTGTTCCTAAGGTCTGTCAACAGTATTAAAAAGATCTCTTGTTTTCAAGCAGAATGGGGGAAAATAACCACTGAGTACAGACCATCAAGACTGGCAGCAGATTTCTCAGAATTCTTAATCTAAAACTAAGAAAACAAACCCCAACAAATTCCTAATGACTGCTTTCAGCATAACATGGCTGAACAAGCACAGGAATCCCTCAGTGAACTCTGTGGCCTACATGATGCAAAAGTCAGAGCAAATATGCAATGTCACCTGGCAAGTTAACGCTCCAGACAGAAACTCATCCTCTAAACTCGTCCTGAAGAGCAGTAGTCTCCTCAGATGAGCTGCACATAACTTCTCCCTTAACTCTGAAGAAGGTGGCTCTTCACCATTGGGTAAAAACAACAGTGTTTGCAGAAGGAAACGGAATGCTCTTGTGTGAACAGCACAGCATCACAACTGCACAGAAACAGAGAAGGAATATGGAGCCAGGCTGAGTACCAAAAAGTTATTTTCACAGGTAACTGCAGAGGTAGCGGTGACAAGAGAAAGATTTCAGCACGAGAGCTGCAAGTACTTCTTGGAAAATGTATACCTACTACAACTGCTGTTCATACTGAAAGTTGCTTGTCACTCGCATATGAAACCCCAAAGATTTCCATTAGTGTATTCAGCACCTTGAAATTTAGGTCACTTACTCTGTTGCCTAAATGGGAATTACAGGTGACTAATTTTATAAATCCAAGTTTGACAGAGTTGTCCTTAAATTCTAGCTGATTATAAAGAAGGAATGCAGTCTGTATCACAGAAAGGTGGGGATATTTCATGTTTACGCTAGTTTGTGATACTTTAACAAATGTGCTTGCAAAGTGAAATGGTTTATTAAAACACTAAGGAAAAAAATGCACCATCAGTGACTTCCACAGACAGACAAAAAACCTAAGAAAATCGTGCCATTAAAAAACAGATCTGACAAAGTCAAAGTGCAGATCTGCTGTGCCTGGGAGCACCCAGTTCTACCTGCAAGCATAAGTGTACCTCTGAGAGTGTGAACAAAAGGTGAAACAGCTATGCAACCAGAGCTCCTCCGTTCTTGAATTCTGGAGAAGGGGCAATCTTAGCCCATGTACATTCACGCATAAAATGGCTTAGCACATTCAATGCTGTTGTCAAATTTACAGTATGAGCTCTACACTCAGACTGGTAAATCAGTAGAAACAGCAGAATACAAAGATGAAGCTGAGTATAATGACCTCATTGTATTAAGATGACACTTCATGTAGCAGTTATTATAGTTGAGTTGTTATAGATAATTATATTGCAAGAGTATACAATACTTTTACTCAAAAAGGCAAGGGTGGGACAGCAGCTGAATCACTTGCGTGAGGTCACAGAGTAATGACAGTCAGAGGAGCTGAGGAGAATTTGCTGTGAGGTCAGTTAAGCACAACATGGCATGGTATTATGACACACACTGGTGATGATCTAAAAAGATCCTACGTTGCTACAACCAACCTGCAAGGTTTACTCAGGTTTTGAAATATATTCACCATTTAAAAATATATTAATCCCCCTTCCAAAGAACAGTAAGATACCTAGTTAAATTTGAAAACAGTTATTCCCATATGCTCTAAATGATTCAAGGATTAGCTATCAAGTTAACAAACACTCATCAATAAAATCAATTCACACACATTGAACTTAAAATTAGAAACCCTTAGTACCACATATGTAAGTCCATTCTTGGTTCCTAAAATCATCCCAAACTGCTAGTCTTCCAAAAGGGAAAACAGAAACAGAGAGACACCTCAAAAAGAATTAAACCAAAAAGACACCTTTACCTTAGGTAAACAAGGCAGGAGACCCCAATGCAGTAAGCTTTTGCCAGTTTCCAAAGCAGTACCCTGCTGCTAACACACATTTTGTTAAACCCAATGCCGATACATATTTTAACCGTAAACAAACCTGACTGCAGAACCAAAGCTGAGGTATGACCCATATGAGCTGTGGCTTGAGGCTGTCCCTTCACAGGGCAGGGAGCGTCAGACAGCATTTTGGGGAGACCCATTTCCAGGGTAACCAGCCACCACACCGTAAACCCACGGCCACTCCTGTGGCAAGAAGAAAAGGAAAAAGCCTGACTTAGCCTTATTTCCTCTGCAATTGTCTACCAGCTTAGCAGGAGGAGGGCAGGCAAAGCGACCCACTCATGGATTTTTATCCCAGGCACACCATACAGCATACAGGGGTATTCAGAACAGCACAGGGATAGACACAGCATTTTGAGATCACCACAACTTACATACACCATCAGCAAAAATACTGGGTTTTACTCCCAGCTTCCAGAAGAGTAGTGGGAACAATTTGCACTGAACACATTCAGGGATTTCTCTTACGAGCAACAGCTGGAAGCACCTCAGCAAATATACACTGCAGCCCCAGGACTGCACAGGCCAACAGCAATATCCCCACATCCACCTGGGTCTCATTCCCACTCATTTTAAAGTAGGTAAATTCCACCAAGGTCAGCAACATCCTCCTGAGGAAGCATCTTATTCATTAAGCCAAATCCAGACATCCTGTGCAGAACAAGCTGCAGCCAGCATAGCCTTGTTTTATCATAAACTCACAGAGACTAAGAGGATATAATTGGAAGAAGTTATCTTAACAAAAATAGCCACCCATAAAACTTTAATGTTACTGACTACTGACTAACATTATTGCATGGAGATGCCCAATACCACACATTAGCTTTACAGTCTCGGGGTGTAATTTAACAGTTGATTTAAACTGATTGAAGTGCAAATTCTTGCTGGAGATTCAGTCCCATTCTCTACTTGCAGGTATATATTCCTGCTTCTTCCCTAATTCTGGTTCTAACATTCTTGTGGCCTTGCTTGGACTGGATGAAAACTAGCCCAGTAGTCAAAATTTTTAAAAAGTGAACAAACAACTAGTTTTCAGCCACATCAGTCCCTTGATGCTCTGCACAGATGAATGAGCATTGCTGCCCGCAAACCAGTGCTGTGCGTCCTCCTCTTGGTGGTAGAGGAAGCTGCAGTGGACAAAAGCCAGTTGCCAAGCTGCATTCCTGGCCACAGTGTGGAGATGAGCTGTGCCACCCTGGCCATGGAAATGCCAGCCCTGGAGGCTGGCACTCAGCCATGGTGAGGGAGGCAGCCACAGCACTCCTCTCCGCAAGGAAAGCAAAGTCCTCTTGTTAAAACAGTAAAAACATAACAAAAGGAGAATGGGAAGAAATGGAAGCAGCTTATCTAACTGCCAAAGAGAAAAAAAGTCTATAAATTATTGTGATGTTTACTAGATTCCCATTTCTGCAGCACAGAGGTGCTGTAAATATTTCTCTTACCAATGTCTCTCACTTCCAGAAAGATTACAGTGTGTTGAGCAAGCATAGACATTGGTGACAGCCACAGAAGCAGCAGTGACCAGGAGTGGGAAAGGAGCAGCAGAAAGCAGTCTGTCTCAGAGGTATAGCTAATCTCAGGTACTGGTGACAGAAGGAGATACAGGAAGAAGACAGCTTAAAACACAAACATGAAAAAAGTGAAATATGAAATCTAAAGGCTGCTACAGTCCCATGACCTCAAGGCCAGCTTCAGAAGGGTCACTGTATTTTCCAGAGTGAGATACTATTAACTAACTATAATGATTTCTAATTTATTTATATATATTTTTTTTCTGATCTATTTCTAACTTTTTCTAATTGCTATGAGCAAGACCAGAATTAGGCTCTCAGAATCTTAACGTATGCACAGGTAGGATCCAGCACAGCCTTTATACAACAACAAATACAACAGAAGCCCTGGGCCTTTGAGGCAAACATAGCACTCTCTATCCCAGACACCTGGTGTTAAGGTAGGAGATGCATTATCTCTCAAAACAATATGGGAGTGTTCTGAAAAGAACACAGTACCATACCATTAAATATTAACACAAGTGATAACTAATCTACTCAAGGGGAATCTACTCTGACTACACTTTTAACTATTTACAAAAAAAAAAAAAAAGGAGGTTTAACAAATTGAGCCTAAGCACCTAAATTAATCTAAGAGGCATGTGAAAAAGATAAGAATTTTATTTTGCTCTTTGAAAAAAAAAAATTTGTAACCAACTCTGAGCTTGTAGTTCTCAGTTTCACATAACAACCCAGTCCTTTGCATTCAAAATGGATTACTTCCATGCCCACAGAAAAATAAACCAAAACCCTAAACCCATACATGATACGTCTCTGAAATAAACAGTGTTCTGGTAAACTTCTCTCTAGGCCTTCTAATTGCACAGTAGCTGACCACAAATTTGAAGCAGAAGCAGGAGCAAGAGGGGTTTTTATAGAACAGATTAGCAGTTACCTAACTCTAGTCACACTAGTAAACAACAAAATTTCATAATAGAAAGAGAGAAACCAAAAAAGCAATGCATTATGTTTCCCACAGCTGAGATCCTGTATGTGCTTTTAGCACAGATGAAGTTGCACTCTCAATAGGCTCTCCCTCTCATTTACCTATTTGGTTTTGCTGACATTTGGTTCTCAGCAACCTGTAATGTTACATCCCCTGCACAACAAGGTTAAGTGCCTATATTTATCTGTTCATGATACGGAAATTTATTGTAGTTGGCCACTTATTACTACGCATAAAGGCCTATCTTCAGCCTTACGTTTACTGAAACAAAGTTATCCAGGAAGCAGAAAGAGTTGCCATGGAAATAAAACAAATTTAACAGAGGCTGCTGCAAAGCCTCCATTAATTAACCTATTTACAGTAAAACAATTTCTCCTCTCATTATATGTAACTGGTATAATTTCAATGACATAACAAGAAAAATATAGCTGCTCTTCACTTCTGTATTTCATGCTTTAGTGAGAAATGCATCAGCACAGTCCTGCACCATTCTTTTATACTTCATGATGGAGCTTAAACTAAAGAGGTGAAAAGGAATTAATGATTTCTATTAACTTTGGGCACACAAGTAAAGGTCCATGTATAAAACTGGATGTAACTTGTTCCTGAAAAAAGCAGTACTTATCTTGCTTGTTTTGAAACAAAAAGGTCCGATATAGCTTGTAAGTTTAAAACTTGTTTTCACTTCTGAAATCCAGACTGTCAAATTCTTTCAGAAAAATGTATTGTGAATGCTTTCAACAACAATGTTGACAAAACAAAATGGTCCATGTCAAATCTCAGGAAATAAAAGAAACTTTAAAGTATAGAGTATAACAAAAGACAAATCTGTGAAATAGTTAACATACTCCAACTCTGTTCTGACAGAACACTAGTATACTACACCTGAAAACCATGTGGGCTTTCAATGAGGGAGTAACAGCTAATTCAGTTTCAAGCCCATACAAACTTTGCCTGAAAAAAAGGGGAGGTGTAACTAAGTGAAGGCACAGATAGAATATCCTTTTGCCTAATAACAATTAAGCAACGGATCCCTGTCTAAACAGGCACAGCATAGTGACGATGACAAGAACTACGCTATAAGAAGAGACAGAGCATATCCAGGGGCAAGATCTTCAGTGCCAAGGATCATCTGAAGTTTAATGCAGATGCTGTTATCAGCAGTATAATTCTACTCCTAGCCTGGCAAATTTGGTAACAGCAAATCAATAATTACCAGCCGCAAACAGCATGTAATACAAAACAGTTCATATGCCTTACACCATCTGGAAATCTATTTACAGAGCAACCAGTGCTGCTGTACCTAATGCAAATTTCATGATTTCAAGCTGATCCAGTAGAGAGTTAGAGAGGAATATGAAAAGTGCACGATCCCTCATGTGAATGCTCCAAACATAGGAACAGGTTAAGCTTCTCAAAGCTGCAGCAGCAAAGGAAGATAATGAAGGAGAAAATAGGTTGGGTGAAAGTGTCGGGGGGTGTCCCATCCTTCCTCCAAAACTCTAGGCAAGCAATCCAAGCTAAAAAAAAAAAAAAAAAGCAGTAATAGTCAGATAACAGCAATAACATGTCACATCCTTGCCTCCATGGGATTTTCTTTGGATAGCGTGGGGCTGTCAACAAAGAGTATATAATTCCAAAATATCCAAGATTTTATAATTTTTCAACTGGTTCCTAAAAAGAAGAATACAAACTTTCACAGAATAATACAAAATTTCACACTTACCATTGCGTGATGTTTCTCATTTTTTAATTTATTTGTTAACTGGAAAATTGAGGTATGACAACAAAAGCGCAAAGGCAAACTGCTCAGATTCTGCTTCCCACTACAGCAGTGACTAGGGTATAAATCCACTGTAGGCAAGGCCTCTGACATGTAATAACACACCATCCTAATTGTGAAGAAAAATTTTGGTAAAACAACTCAGTTCTATACTTCTCCAGAAAGGTTTCCCACAGAAGTCACTGGGAACCATGGATACGCACAGGGTATGTAACTGGATTCTTAATGTATAACTAAAAGTTAACTAAAAGTATAACTAAAAGTTAAACATTTTATTTATTCTGGAAAAACAATGAAAAAGGTCATATTTGTGAATTCTAGGAATCCCAGCTAAAAATCCAACTGGTACTTCCTTGGTTCTTGCTATCAGAGGAGAAAAAATGGAAGAAAATCCTATTTGTTCATGAAAACCTCTTTTGAACAGAATTCAAGGAGAGGATCCTTAAACAAACAGCTGAAGAGGAAACTAAGTGTAAACATGGACTCTGACCCCATTCTTAACAAACACTGCAGTGAAATCGGCATGGGAGATGGACTAGCCAGCTGGAGGCATGTTTGTAGTTATGAGTAAAATAAACATGAGGCATTAAGCATCCCAGTCTCACACCAAATAGATTAAAACAAATGCAGTACATAATAGCATTCTTATTGTCAATCAAAAGCCGTACAATACACTAGTGCCAGGGCTGGGGGGCTTTCCTGTCTTCTCCAAGGGAAAGCTTGTACTAATGTGAACCTTCACATCAGTGAAGACTGGGGTAACATAAAGGGAGACATTTTTCAGATCATTCTTCATTTTCTCTACCAAAAAAAAAAAAAAAAAAAAAAAAGAAAAAGAAAAAAAAAGAAAAAAAAAGAAAAAAAAAAGAAATGGTCCACACTTCACTAGCCTCACTCCAGTCTTCTCTCCAAGTGGAGTAGCACAACACAAAAGAAAATACAACACTGTGTTAAGTGTGTTCAGAGTGGTTTTATGAAGGAGCTTCCTTCTGTATTTCTTGCTTGAGATCAGTGTGTTATTATATATATAGATAAGATACATACAAACACACATACACACAAATTTACTTCAACAGCAGAGGCTTCAACAGACCCGATTTCAGGTATGGTACTGTAAATCCAACCCTACCCATAAATTCATAGCAAAATACTCCCTGGCTTAACTGGAAACAAGATCAGTACTTCTCACAGAAGCTTGTGAAGCTCCAGATATCCAAACTACATTTAGAATGTGGAAGCAGCTACACAATTTGCAAAAACGAGAACTCAAGACCTTGGATCGTAACTGTCTAATGAGCTCATTCACACCTATCTACATCAAAAATTAGACACATCAAAATGCACGTTAGGCCATATTCATCTATCCGAACAAAATAAAAATCTGATTACCAAGATTAGAAAGAAATCCATGATAAGACAAAAAAAAAGTAACTTCTTATGATAATGGTACTGGTGGTATCTCAGGGGCACACCCAGGTACTGACAGAAGGATGGTAAACTAGTGTCTGCTGCATCCAGAATAATTTACTCCACTTTTCAGGTTACCAACTAATGCTACGTGTGGTTCTGTTGCAGGATAACTGTTTGTGATTATTGAATTTTCCCATTTACAGCTACCAGGCCCTCTACAGGTTTATATATAGTCACAGGGCATGTAGCTGTATTTATATTTTTATCATTTATATCTATTAAATTGTGTTCTTGTCATTTTTCAGTCTTCACATAGTTTGCAGATCATTGCCTGCCTGTGTTTTAAGACACCAGGCAAAGAACTGATAAGGTATCATCGCTGCTTACATCCTCCTGAAACTACCAAAACTGAGTGGCCTTCCATTCCTATTATTTTTCCATAGGAAAGTGTATCATTTCACCTCTCTCTGCACAGAATGGTCTTTGTACGAGTTAGGGGATGAGGAGAGGAGGAAACACCCTCTCATAGTATACCAGAAAGGAGTGCCTTTCATCATCACCCCACAATCGCTAGGAAAATGCTGTTCAACAGGAGAGGATGACACAATGTTCAAAGATCAGCTCCACCCCAGTTACCAACCCTCAGAGTCTCCACAATGGAGCATTTATTCCAGAACAAAGAGTTCTGGCTAATGCTTGATAATGGTCTCACTGGTCCTCCTCCCAGATAGACAGCCAGAGTTGGAAAATTTGGGCTAGAACGGAAGGGAAGAACCCCTCTGAGAGGAACTGAGTGTACAGGATACTAGGGTGCTGGATGCAATACAATTTAATCCTTTTCCCCTTACTGCAAGACAGGATTTGCAACTGCAAAAAAGCCACATTCTAGTCTGATAGAGAAAGGGGAAGGAGAAAAAAAAAAAAAAAAAAAGAAGAGGAAAGATTTATGCTCCAGCTACAGCAATTATTTCCCTATGCCTGTTACTGATTCACTATGCTGTAAATCGGAGCCAAATTACAGATGCGCTCTGACATACCCTCCTGGGAATGTCATAAAAATCTATTTAAGATATCAGGTGAAGTACAGAGAGCTTTCAAGTTCTGAATCTTTGCCATAGAAGCAACAGCAGGCTGGAGAGAGCCATGAAAACTGCTTGCACTGGCCTAACTGACATCCTACTGAACACCACACAGATTGTGCTGTCAGGACTTCATTTGTTTCTGTCTGCTTTGCTGTTGCGTAATAGCTGTCCTTCTTAGAATAAAATGTTAAATTCATGGTCATGATCCATTCAAAATGCTCTCCTCATTTTCTTCAAGTTTGATCCATATTTTAGAGCAGAATCCCAAACACACAAAATTCTAGCATTACTACTGTCACCTTAAAAAGGTATTTTCCTAGAAACACTAGATCTGTCCCTCCAGTCTGATAAAACTGCTTTATATCCTTCAGCCTAAAGCTGACAGGCCCAGGTTCTGTTTCTAAATACCCTTCTTCAGCATCTGTAGTTGCTCAAAATGTCCCTGTCTCATGGCTTCCTTATATCTGAACAACTGTTGTTGTGGCTTGTGATGAACCAGATCAGGGAATTAATCTAGATGAACAGTGACTTGGGTTTCTTTCAGCTGTGTCGTTTCTGTAAGGATGATGGCTGCAAAAAACAGCTCACTCAGCATTGCCACAGCTCTGTACAGTTAAAGATGGCTTTGGGCAGTTCAATATCATGTGCTAGGGAACGCATGATTGTTAGAGAACACAAATTAATGCAACATAAGGAGCAAGTCCCCTAAAACTTTTTTTTTTATTAGCCTTTATTCAGAGATGCCAGCTGCAAAGCAATGCCTCCATAATAATTCACTACCTACTGCAAATCTATTAAGTGTCTGAGTGCTTCAAAATAACAAATTACTAGCTCAACTTCCCCGAGGAAAATTCGCTAGAACTTTTCTCAAGTACACAGCTGTTATTAACACCAGCTGATTCATTATGCGTTTTCATGTCAGTCTTTGCAAAGAAAAATTTTGTAGCATGAAGAAGTGCGCAGAAGAATTTTGTAGTGCATTGTAAAAATGATGCTGAATGAAGAAGGATATCTACCCATGACCTGAGCCCAGATAACAAAGTGTCTTGTCCACATTAGTAAAATATTAACAAAGGTTATTGGTTGACACAGTAAAATGAGAGGCTGTACTGAACGTAACTTCATTTACGGATGTCCAGAAATTTGACATCACGGCTGCAAGAACATATAAATAACCAGCACACTGCATTTCTGATCGACTGCAGCAACATCTCTGAAGGGAGCATTCTACAGGCTCAGCTACTCTAAAAGCACGGCAGAAACTGGATTTTGTACAGTACACAAGAAACACCTTTTTATAAAACCGTTCTGAGGACATCGGAGAGATTTTTCCTCTGCCTTTGTTTACTGCTTCTTTAAAAAAGCATGTGCACAGGAGGTTGTGCTAAGTGCTTGGGAACCACTCTTATCCCCCTGGCTGTGCTATGTACTCTTGCTAACATTTTGTTATTTTTCCCTGGAGGAAGAGTTATTGAAAACAATGAAAACATTACAAATGAAGTTTGGTACTTCGGAGGGATCGTGGGATCTGGTGTATTGGTGAGTATATAAATTCAGACATTCCCAACTTTCCTGCCCACCCACAGCATGACTTTGCATTGTTGAATTTTCTCAATACCTCAAATGCAGGTTCCAACACTGCAAATTCTTCTTCAATAAGTAAGTTACAAGTCACCCAACAGTTCTGCAATAAGCAACTTAATTTAGTGATAAGAAAAAAATAAGACTTAGAACTACTATATTTAAAAGCAAATGTAACTTGAATTCACCCCAATTGAAATTTTATTTCTGTTATTGGTAGATGATCTTTCCTGCCTTGGTATTTTTGGGCCTTGAGAATAATAATTGCTGTGGATGCTGTGGTAATGAGAGCTGTGGGAAGAGGTTTGCGGTAAGTGAGAGGAAACATGGCAAAAAAGTAAAAGCTAAATTGTTACTGATATGATACTTGTCTTCTGCTTAGTAATTGAGAGACTAGACAGATGCTGTCCAGAGCGTAGGACACAAAGCCCTGCAATTTGTCAGGGTGCTGGAAAGGAGAAATAGTAGGCTGTAGAAGTTTTATGCCCCTGATGTTGTGCCACAGATACCAAAACTGTACTGTCCTGTTGTACTTCACTATTACAAGACGCTTATAGTTGCTATAGCAAAATTAAAAATAATTTCTGAAAGATCTGCACTTTGTTTTGCAAAGCATATTAGTTCTCTCTTTAGTCATTTTTTGTTGGCCATTTAAAAAACCTATTCTGACAGTTGCGCACTACATTCCCAACTCACTGCAGACTCGTGCAATGGGCTGTATCTCACATTAGGTTCACAGGAAATTGCAGGTTGGGGGCATCCTCAGGAGTTCACCTATTCCAGCCTCCAGCTTACAGCCCCATAGACCAGTCTCCACTTTGAATTTATAGTTTCCTTTCATACTAGAAGTGAAAAGTTTGAAATGGATACCTTCAGACAGTAGCAAACATTTCAAGCATTTCTGTTTAAAAAACCAGATTAGATAAAGATAAAGGTATTTCCACTAGGAAAGTCTGTCCTCTTGAAATAAGCTGTTTGGCTCAAGTAGATTGTTACACTTTTTTATAAAGGATCAGGTTTTCAAATGAAAGAATAATGGGAAAAAAAACAACCAAAAACCAAATAGGAGAAGACTGTGAGGTTAACAAGGAACCTTCCCTAAATCCCCTACCTTTGATGCTGTCTTCATGCAATCCCAACAAAGGAGGCAGAACTTGCAGGAGGGGGAAACAAAGCCGCACATTTCTCTTCACCACACTGTATTGTCAATTTTCTGTTAGCAGTGAACACATCTTACTTTAGCTTTGAAGACCACATATAACTCAGCAACTACCAAACTACCAACGTTTTGCTGCCAGGCTGCCACTCACACCCTGCCATGTGTCTGTACTGGGTATGTGGTTGTAGCCAGGGGTTGACCAGATGCGTGCTCACTGCTGGTGCTCCTGCTGCGTACACGAGCTAAACCTGGTATGTGTGGTACGGCTCACAAAGCAACCTGCAGCGCAGGACCTCGTGAACGACTCGTGTTAGAGCACAGCTGGCTGAGAGACTGGGAATAGTAATACAGTTGCAAATACTAAGTACATCCTGTTGAAACGGTGCTGGTAGCCTTACCACAGCCTGAGAACTTAATGGGTTCTTGTATGTTAGCAGAAACACCATTATTATGTCTACTACATAAACATAATGTTTAAGTTAGGCACATCAGATATATCAGCATAAAACTGCATGTCAGCACTCAAGGCAAGAGTCTTGTGATGAGGTCTTAATACAAGCTCATAGGCCTGAAAGTATATTTCTGTTTTTTTCCTCTACCTATATCTCTGATCCAGTAAAAGACACTACCTCTACCTACAAACGACTATGGCTATAAGTGCTTCATAATTCAAGCAGGGCATTAGTTTTTGCATGATTTATTTACATATTAGTATACATGAAAATGCTGTAACAGAAAGCCAGAAAAATAAAGGCATCTATTACAATCCATTCCAACTGCTAATGATGACAAGTATCTGTGAGGAGATAAAGTTTACTAATATGAAAAAAAAAAAAAAAGTCTAACAAGTATGAAACCTAAAAAGGAGACTCAGGAAGCAAAATCATTATTTCATTGAAATCTGACCAAGACACCAAAGCTAACTTGTAAAGGATACTGTAGATATTTTTTAATGCCCCGAGTGGTCCAAGACTTCAGTCTCACTTGTAATCTCTTGAGAAAGACTCCACTTCAGTGAAAGATGGGCCCTTGAACAACAGTGAGGTCTATTGGATGAAGACTGAAGGGCAGGAGTGCCATCTACTGTGTCACCACCCACCCCTCCCATCTTCAGGCAAATGGTGCTCATTCTTTTCAAGCTTTTTAATAACAGCGCAGGTACGCATTATACATTTATTAAGTAATTGCCAACTAACATTTTAGCCGTTCAGGAGTTGACTGTTTTGACCATTAAGAGCTGAATTTAGGGAATGTATATTTGCATTAATAGGGTGCATTTAATTGTTTGAATGAGACCAAAAATAACATTATTTTTCTCTTCATCAGATGTTTTCTTCTATAATATTTGCTGCAGTTGGAGTTCTGGGAGCTGGATACTGCTTTATTTTGTCAGCAGTAGCCATAAACAAAGGCCCTAAATGTTACACTGGAACAGCATGGACCTATCCTTTCCAGGACGGGTAAGACAAGACAATCAGAAAAAAAAAAAAGTTATAGATCTTTTAAGTTTGTGATAGGATTTATCTTCCAAATCTGTTGTATCAAAATGGGAATTTTACTGTTTGTCAACAACACAGTTCTTAGAAGAGCTAGCAATGCACTGCAATATTAAATAAGGCTCAAGAGCACATATGTAAAGAATAGCAAGACCAATCAAAACTACTGAGTTCCAAAGGAACCAATGCAGAGGAATGCACAGCCTTCTAGGTTATTCTTTGGATGATGAGCAGTATACAGGGGAACATTCCACCTAGATGAGTAACAGTGACATCTCATATTGAAATCTGATGGTATTCAAGTAGTACCTATGCGTCACTTTATCTTGGTTATGGAAGTTGTCTCTGCCTCACGCTGCAACTTGAACATGTTTGCTGTCATCTATCAGAGAGGTGGTGTGAAGAACAGGAAACCCTGGCAATCCAGCTGCTCAGGAAAGGCCCAACTGAAAACCAGGAAGAGCAGGTGCAATCAGAACAGACCAAGAAGGGTTGTAGTAAACCCCTCATCACCTGAGAATCTTTAATGCAGTCTACCTCAGTCAAGAGGGACCTAGCAGTGTCTCTTGCATAATACACCACAAAATTATAATTCAGGTTGAAAAGAACAGGAAAAAAAAAAAAAGGAAGTCTAATGCTGTATGTTACACACTATTTATACATTGGCCAGTGAGGTCTGGGAACCAACTGCTTCAGTCTAATTCTAGGGGTCTTTTCAAAAACACACTGAAACAACTTTGGTTGCAGTCAAGGAATCACTTGACAAGAACAGAGGAAACAAAACTGCATTAAGAATTTGCAGAAGAAAAATAGTAAGTTGTTAAGTAGTTCACAGTTAAAATGTGAAGGTAAAAATTATATAAAGTACTTTTACCTAATACTGCTGTTCTTTAGATAAGGCATCGAGAACAGCAAAGGTTGTTCTTTTTTAATCAGCAGGCAGGAGGCAAGTGGTCTTGTATCTTTTGATGTTTTGATAGAAAAACTGAGTTTATTAATCTTTTATCATATGGTTTTGATAATTCAATTGGGTTTTTATTAAAAAGTAATACAGTAAAAAAAGACAAATATTTAGGTATAAAACGCAACATTGCTTCCTTGTTCCCAACCGTATTTTGAAGTACTGGATTGAATGCCCCCATCAGACCTTACACGTGCATGCACACCACAAATCTAATCCTGCAATCAAGAAAAGCCCAGGGTCTCTGCCAAGGTGGAGTTACAAAAGGTGTGGCACCTGGGAGCCCCAGATCTCTCAGGGTGTGTTGTGTTTGGTGTCCCAGGCCAGCAGATGTCAGCACCACCTCAGCCAGGAAAAAAACGCAACATTTGCAGCAGAAATGCCTTCCGCAAAAAGACTTGGGCACAGTGAACATCCGTTTGGCACGTGCTTGGCTAAAATCTTTCCTTCCCAAGACAACAAAAACTGTTCGATTATATCAAACACATACTACTCTCTGATTGTTCCGTTGCCTTTTCAAAGCAATTGATTCAATTGTTCTACAAACCAAAAGGAAATCACATTCTAAACAAGCAGCACCAGAGTGAAAATGGATTTTTTTTTTTCCTCCGTACTGAAGCTAACAGAACCTCAGCCATATCACAACAGTAACAACTTGGCAGCTGTGAGAGACCCTCTCTCTGTAAGCTATCATCTTCATAAGTGTTTTTTGTGTGTGTCCCCAGGAATTATCTCACTAACCACACATTGTGGAATGTGTGTCAGTCACCAAAAGACATTGTCCCATGGAACCTGACCCTCTTCTCCTTGCTGCTCATCATGAGTGGGGTCCAGGCAGTGCTCTGTGGCATTCAGGTGGTGAACGGCTTGTTTGGAACAATCTGTGGGGACTGCAAATGTTGCGGATGTTGTGGGGTGAGCAACTAATGGTTTTCTCTCATTATTTTATGTACTTACAATAGTCACATATACACCTGACCAGCTGACAGCCTGAAAAACTAAACCAGCCTTTGATCAATACCATGATCATGTTTTCTAACATATAGCTGAAACACTACAGTGTTGCCAGGTGCTGAAAATATGATCTCAGTCCATATTTACGGTGTTTGTCTGATAGCTTCCCATAGCCACTGGGAAATAATAAAAAAAAAAAAAAAGAAAGAAAGAAACAACATTGAAAGTCACAGCAATAGCAGCTACTATATTACCTCCATATTTTTATTCTTCCAGGGAGATGGAACTGTCTAAAGAACATGAATATTACAGCCTCCTTATCTTGGAAGGCTCCCTTTGCAGCCATTCCATAAAGCAGCACCCAGATGCATCGTCTCTGTCTGAGAAAATGAGAATACAGGGCAATTCCCCCCACCTAGTGTGGGGGGAAGTGTCCCCCACTTCCCCCCACTAACTCCTTTTCTAGCCTTCCTGAAACCCCTTCTCATAGAATAAAATATGTGAAATTCAACCCTCACATCAGTATTTTTCAACTTTTGCCACAACACTCTGAGATGGGAGGGACAGAGCAGCAGTGTTCCAGGTATAGGCACATGGCCCTAGCTACTTATTCTAACAGCAAAGTTCATTAGCTACAAAGACAAGGATGAACCACAACCTCATCAGTCACTGCTGTCAATCCCATGGGTCTTGTCTTGTTAGAGAGCAAGCTGATTTCCCATACAGAACATCATGCTCAAACATTGACTCCAGACAAGTGGTAAATGAAGCCTCATTTCTAGGAAATCAAATAAGTTTCCACATCTCTGACACAATATAAATTTCATACCCAAGAGTGCAATGCTATTTATTCACCTTTTGCAGAAGTTCAATTTGGATGTGCTTGGCACAGAGTTATGAAAGAGAGAGGCAAAAGAGAACTGAAATGCAAAAGTACCTTTTAGAAAGAACTAGTCTTAAAACTACTTCCCAAAGAAATGAAGGAGGAAATAAGAGGGACTGGAGAAG
Organism: Ceryle rudis; assembly: GCA_033439905.1. Classification (NCBI taxonomy): domain Eukaryota; kingdom Metazoa; phylum Chordata; class Aves; order Coraciiformes; family Cerylidae; genus Ceryle; species Ceryle rudis. Next base: position 2,743 of record JAAGNO010013935.1, on the reverse strand, counting down.
TTTGTGTCATTCAAATCAACTGATATCCTTCTTAAGAAATTCCCAAAACAAAATTTTCGCAAACCAGCTTGCCAGACTGGATGTCTCAAGGTTTCTGGTGCTTCAATGTATTTGCCACAACTCTTTCCTAAATTTTCCTCCTGAAATAACAGCTCTGAGGCCTGTGCTTTCAGATGTATTTCACATACTCTTCTATCTACACTAGAGATACTTAAGGACTTAAAGCATCCAGAAGCACTAAAAGCTAGTAAGCAACATGCCCAAATGTTAAGTAGCTAGATTTAGGCACTAAAAGATACATTAATATAAGCAAAGCGGCCTCAGTAACACACTGTGCAAGATGATAAAAGAAATAATAAAGAAAACTCTTTAAAAACAGCTGTCTCTCCCACCTGTTCTACTGCATGGCTAGGGAATTTGAGTACACCCTTTAGATCACCACCCACTGATGCAACCATCTTACATCTACTCTTTCATCTGTGTTTAGCAGCTGTCCTGCACCTCATCTTGCATTTGTCTTGTTTTATTTATATGAAGCCTTTGGGAATGTAGAATGTTTCTCATCAGCATTCATCAATGGGACGGGTAGCTGCATAGTGTACAATTTTGATATATTAATAAACAGAATACATAAATCTTTGTGGGAGACTTGGGATAAGAAATAACAGACAGGAAGCTATGATACCTAAACCCAAAACCAATAAGTGCTTCATGAGTCAATGCCCAACCACATGGTGGTTTCCTGATATGAGCTAATATATAGCAGACACTGAGACAAGGCACACACACTTCAGCTTGGAATCTGGACTGCATTTGCACCTTGGCCTTGGGGTGTACTGAACAAGCATAAATGAACTGGAACCAGCAGCTCAGCTGATCTAGCATTTCAAAGTGCAAAAGACGTTCCTAAATTTATTGGATTATGGTTAGCATCTGAAGCTCTCCCCTAGCATTTAATTTCAAGGGAATCACACATCTCCAGTGCCAGTTCTGCAGTAATTGGAGACTGCAGTCTTTGTTTTTATTGAGCAGTGTGTCCAGTAAAATCAAGGCATGACACTGATCATGGACTCCTGTAACAGACAGAATGGGCCAGTGGTATTCCTGGGAGAGAAGTCACAGGTAAAGACAGTACAATGCTAGACAGGGTCAGAAAGATGATGGCAAGAGAGAAACCATGAACAGGGAGAATTTAAAGTGTTAAAAAAAGACCTCAGTAGTCCTGACCAGCGTGAACACCACATTCAGCTTTAGTGTGTACAAATGTCATCATATATACACTTACTAGGATTTGTAATCCTAGCAGCCTAAAGGAAAAAAATTAGTATGGTTTCAAAAATCTCAGACATGCACATCACCTGAACTTTCATTATTCACCCATAAAAATGCTGCTCAGATGAGGGTGCTGAGAGCATGGCAATTCTGACATTGGGTGGCATTGTTTCAGCTGAGAGTTTACATAAAAAAAACCACACAGATTATTTAACAAATAAGATTACAACACACAGAGTGTAAGCATGTGATTTTGAGCCCACGCATTTCAACTTCAGTCTAACAAAACTTTTGTCCCTGCATGGCTGAACTATATGCAGTTGAAGCTCTCCTTACTTACTGTCTACAAGATGATACGTTAACCATGCTACGGTGTCACACACCAAGGAATGATGCCTTTTTTAGCTGGCAGCTCTTTGCAAAAGGTTCACTTCTAACATAAGGAAATGACATACACAAAATTAAAAGACATTTGCTCAGCCAAGCAGAAAGAGTATTTTCTAAAATCATTCTAGTCCTGAATGCTCATCACCTGCCCCCAGTTCAACTTTAGCTCCCCCTTCACAGCTTCTACATTACTTATGGTGTAACCAACAACAAGGCAAACAATGGCAAACTCTAGAACAATCCCTGCTACCCATGGATGGGGAGGCTGACTTGTTCTATGACAAGATCTTTACCCCAGAGGCCATACACTGGCATCACAGTGATGAACATGAACAAAAATCCAGATAAAACAACTCTTATGTCTTTTCTTGACAGATTACTTTTTCACTGGGACAGGATACGTCATTTAAGTGAAATTATTTAAGTGAAATTACAAAAGCTCTGCTGATACAATGGGGCTCTCTTGTAGTCATGTCCACCTGAGAAGCATCACCATTATCCACCACCCAGCACTGCTAATTTGCTGCACGATCCTTGCTGAAGTACAGATTGTTCCCACTTGTGGACCCAAATAATCCAAACCTTTTAAAAATCACTAGGATGCACTGAAAAATACACAATCTACTATGATTAACTGTGCCAGATAAGAGTAGTTGATGGCACTATTTGGAGACTGATGCATGAAGAAAAATGCACCAGCAAAAGGTCCCCACAACCTCTGTGCGCACAAGCTTCGCCTGCTACCGGATTTCACGGCTGGCTGAAGGGGCAGGGCCGGCAGCAGTGCCTCCCGAGGCCGGGGCCTGGCCGGCGGGCTCCCGCACCTCACCCGGCGGAGCCAGCCGCCGCTGCAGCCTTGTCTGCTCGCTATAGGAAGGGCCCCAGCCGCCGCCGGCGCGGCCTCCCGGGCCGGGAAGTCCAGGGACGGCCCGGCCCAGCCCAGCCCGGTCGGGGGAGGTCCAACTGACAGGGCAGAGGGAGCTCCCTCACGGCGAGCCGCAGCCCACGCCTTCAGCCCGGTCCCGCAGGGTCACCGCTCGGCCGGGGAGGCGCCGCGGCTTCCCTCGCTCGCCTCCTCCTACCT
>JAAGNO010013933.1:0-14496 GCA_033439905.1 Ceryle rudis | reverse complement strand
GCTGCTAACCCGGGGAGATGCCTCCGGCGTGTTCGGAGGACGCCGGAGGAAGCGGCGGGAGGATGCCGGACACCTTCATAGCAGCCATGCTGGTGTTGCACCTCTCAGCAAACCCTGCTCCTGCCCGGAGCTGTTTTCGTCCCCGGAAGTCAGGCTGCTGTTGGAGGCATGTTTCATCCAGTTGCTGTATCCCAAGGCTTCATTCTGGGATGTACCCAGGTGGAGCTGTGCTTTCAACCAAATTTTGTCAATGCTGTTGCAGTTCCTAAGTCAGCGTGAACTGACACGTAAGCAGCCCACTAGAGTCCACGGCCGAACCCAGGATGACCACAAGTATGGCATGCTCAGCCTCACAGACAGTTTGCAGACTGTCTACAGACAGCCTGTCTGGGCATGTTTGGCAGCATACTGTTTGGCCTGTGGGCCCGTGGGTGGCTGCAACCAGAGCATTCGCCAGCCTTGCCAGTGCCCGCTTTGGCTGGCCTCAGGGTTTCTGGCTCCTGAAGGGATTTTAGGCTGGCCTGAGGTTGGTAGGGCAGACAAGGAACTTGTCTTGTGCAACTAAAGGTTGCTTATAACAGTAGCTCAGGGGTGAGGTTTTGTGTTCATAATGGGGTATGGAGTTAGTCCTAACTTTGAGGTGGATCTTGTGGCACTTTCCCTAAAGTGAGTTTCTTAAAGCTTTAAAAAGGCAAAGGATCTCAAAGACAGATCTATTACAATACAAAGCAGAACAATTAACTCTTTGTTTTTAATTGTCTTGGAGACAGTAGAGAAATAATAAAGATTCATAAATGCATCTGTGCCTGGCCACTATACATCTTTCCAGGATGGCTCTTTTTATGTTTGTTTTCAATCCAGTGAATTGGTGAGTTTCCATTTTTCACCAAATTGTAGTCTCCTCTGTGTCCCTTGGAAATTTCTTCCATTACCTGTGGGGCCCAGCAAAGAATCTACCACCTTCGCTTCTCAGCTGTCTTCCAATCTCTGCTTCTCATAAAACACTCCCACTTGCTGGATTCTCTTTTCTGCTTGCCCCACTCCTGGGAACCGTCTGCATGTGCTCAGTTGTTCTGTGAGACAGCACAGCCTTTCTCCTCTTGCTGCATCTCCCTGACCTAGAAAATAGCCATTAGAGGAAAGCATACTTGGAGCATTCTTCTGGCCACAACTTGTCAAATGACCACAAAAATCAGATTATGTAGTGCCTATCTGCAAGCTAGGTAAGTAAATACTGTCACCTTGTCATAAATCGATGGATAATAGCAATCCGTTTATAAGCAATAAAAAGCCAATCTAAATTATTTTAATAATACCACTGAGAAGAGTTACAAAGATAAAATAGCATGATAATTGTTTTAGAGTACAAATACAACATTCTGTGAATATACAGCAGCCAGGATATTTCGATGTGATGGTGAAAGTCTGTCCTGTTGATCCTTATTTTTGTGAAAACAGGCTTCAGTGGGATTTCTTTTTTCCATATCAAGACTGCTAAGAAAATCACTGCCAGTCTTGTGTTATACTGCCACATGGTCTTGAGCCAATTGCCAAGCTAAAACCCTGCCTATGTTTCAAGTAGACTGTTGGTGAAATTCAGAGAGATAAATAAAAAAGAATGACCCTGGAAATCCTCATTCAACTGCTCCCTAAATGCTACACCAGTGGAGCTCTTCTTGCACTTAGAATCACAGAATCATAGAATAGTTCTTGGTTTGAACGGACCTTTAAAGTTCATGAAGTCCAACACACACCCACACACCTCCGCAATGAACAAGGACACTTTGGATCAGGTTGCTCAGAGCCCCATCCAATCTGACCTGGAACATTTCCAGAGATGGGGCATTTACCACCTCTCTGGGCAACCTATGTCATTGTTTCACTACCCTCATGATAAAAAACTTCTTATATCTAGTCTGAATCTACTTATTAGGTTGGATGGGAACCTGAGCAGCCCAGTCTAGTTGAAGATGTCCGTGCTTATTGCAGAGTGGTTGGACTAGATGACCTTTAAATATCCCTTCCTATATCTAATTTTGATTTACTTAATTTCCCAGCCTTCAAGAGCTCCAGGTGCCTCAAGTCCTGAGCATGCCTTCAGCCATTGCCTTGGTCCCACAAGGCTGGAAGGTCATTGCCTAGCTTACGTGAAAACACGAGTGCCATCAGCATACACGGTTTGGCCTAGCAGGTCTCTGACCCTGTCCAATGCACACATACAGGCCCACAGTCCTTATCATTGTAGAAAAGGCTGATGTTCACTTTTAAAATGACATGCAATGTGACTGGAGTAGACTACAGTACTCCGGCTACAAAAGCCACTTGTTTTCAAAGTCCACTGTTAACTGAGGTTAAATTCAGTCCCATGTGACATACTCCTTTCAATATGTTTTAACCACAAAGCCATAGACTGCTCTGGGGAATAGGAATAGAGGAGGAACATTTTTCATTCTTTCTAGTGAAGCTGTGTCATTGTGCAGAGGAGAATCCAAACACAGCTGGACTGAAGAGAAGGGGGGCTTTTTTGTAGGGTAAGTTGAGGGTAAAATTGTGAGTCAGTTTTCATTGCAAAACACATAAGCATTTCTTGGAGAAGTTAGGAGATTGTGTCTCCTCAACCAACAGCTTTTTCTGTGTCTTAACATGTAACACTCAGAAAACAAAGCACACAGTCATTCCAGGGCTCTCTGCAATGAGAAACAACCTAGTGGTAGTTCCTTGTGCCCTCTTCTGATACAGGGTATCTTGAGTTTGTTCGTCCATATGGGAATGGGTTTTGCAGGAAGACCTGCAGCCTATTTCCAAAAGAAGCCACAACATACTTCTGGACGTTGTCATTGAGGTGAAAAATTAGGCTTTGTTTTTTTTCATGTAGAAGAGAGAATAAGATTGATTCATTATATGGTGTTTTAACTATTAGAGTATTGTGTAGCAGGGCAACCATAATCTCAATAGGCATATATGATCTTTGCTGAGCTTATTAAAGATTATCCTGGGGAGACTGAAAGCCTGGGGTTCATGATTTTTTATACTTGATAAAGGAGTGATAAAGGATCAACATTTTCCTATTGGCTAATGTAAGGCAGAGCTCAGTGTGCTAGCTATTTTGGATCTTATGCTGACATTCATTACACTTTCGGATTTCTCCTACAGTATTCTGGATTTTGCACTGGCAGACAGATGACTAAAACATAGACATATATGTACTGTGACAGGACCAGAGGGAATGGTTGCAAGCTGCGCCAGGGGAGGTTTAGGCTGGATATTAGGAAACACTTTTTCAGCAAAAAGGTAGTCAAACATTGGAATGGCCTGCCCAGGGCAGTGGTGGAGTCACCATCACTGGAGGCATTTAAAAGGTGTATGGACCTGGTGCTTAGGGACATGGTTTAGTGGCGAGCTTGCAGTGTTGGGTCGAAGGATGGACTAGATGATCCTGAAGGTCTCTTCCAACCAAAGACATTCTGTGATTATGTAGCTTAAAGGCAAGAAAGTACCTGCTTGGATCTGGAAAGATCTGAGTGCATCTGCACAAATCTGGGAAGGACTGCTTCTGGAAAGATCAGATCTGGAAAGATCTGGATGCAATCAGTACCTTGGTAAAAGGCTGAGGTAAAGCAAAGACTGACCAAAGGTCCTCAAGACCAGTGATACTATCCAAATTATTGAGCTGTTTTCCGTGGGATACCTTCTATCTGCCACATGACATAGTGCCTTTATATTATACATACAACAGCATATATAGCATGCTGTATGTTAACTTACTAGAAAACTCACATCAAGTGTGTCTTCCTGTAAGTACAGTTTATAGTAGAAATAAACAAGAAGCCTCATTCATAGCGGGAAGAGCTGAATGTTCAAAAGAAAGGAGCGTAAGGTTTTCCTGAGCAGATTTTGTTTAAATACCTCTTAAAACTCTTTATTGACTCCTCTCCCTCAATGAAGCCTCCAGGAAAATCATGAAGCAGTATCCTCTTCCTAAGATCAAGGGTTTGGTTGGGGCTTTTTGTTGTTTCTGTGGTTTTGTGTTTTGTTGTGGTTTTGGTTTTGGTTTTTTTTAATAACGGATGTCTGGCTGATGGGAGTTAGCACATCAGTTTTAGTGAACCTTAGCCAAGAATTTGTGCTCTCACAGTAGGCCTAGCCCTGAGAATTTCTCTAATAAAGTATGACTCAGTTTAAATGAATCATTCACAATTCTTATTCTTCTGTTTGAGGAACAATCACAGCAGATCATGATTTCCTTAAATATATTTGCTGGTTTTCTGGCTATTTTATAACATTGTCTGACAATGTTTCCTTTTTTACTGTTGTTTTTTTAACATATCACACATACGTGTAATATAAACCCCGTTGTTTACCTGTGGTTTCTGAGGAGGTCAGCCAAACATGGTCTTGTTTCCTGCTCCTTAGAACATAAGATTTTCAAATACCTTCACATGCATGTCTAAAATTCATTGTCTATCAGCATTTCTGCCAGTGAAAAAACAAACTGGTCATTTAAATAGTTCAAGGAAAAGTGAGCATAAAATCAGCATGTAGCAGTACGATTTCATTTAAAAATCCATACAAATGGTAGTATATTTCCATGGCTTTCCCACCTCAAAATAAAACACTATTCCCTCCTGTGTGTATTGCATCTTCCAGGAGGGAGTGGAATTCATGAAGTTGGAAGGAGACAGCTATGATTCTGTCTTACAGCTGATGATGGCATTTACATAGACATTACTGTTAAAATGGAACAGTTGAAAACGCTTTACCAGGGCTGTGTTTTAGAAATGTGTCTGAAATAATTCAGGAAACATTGATGCTGATGATGAATAGAGGGTTAATTCTTGTGTTGGTGTAAATCAGCATAGCTAGTAGATTTGTGCTGATTTACGTTGGTAAAGCCCAGAAAATAGAGATATATGACAAACAAAGGATGCTGTATTTATTTCATAAGTGAAAAATACTTCATAACTCAGGCGCACCATTGGCATGAATAAGTTATGAAAAATCTTCACAGCCAAAAGAACATAATCATCCTTCATGTATAACAGATTTGTTTATTCTGTAAAGATTCATTTCAGTTGATTAATTATCAGTATCTGCTGATGGTGGAGGTAACAAGCCATCTCTGATGAGAGAATCATTTTAGGACATGCTCAGAATATTTTATCACCTAGCATAAGTTGTGTATGCTTAGAATATTTACCATACTGTGTACTAATAATCTCACATTTTTAAAGCTAAGTACTGAATGTAAATTATGTTACAGATATAGGAGTCATCTATATTTTTCTGTTTGTTCTTTTTTTTTTTTTTAAATAAGGGAACTATACAAAAATAAATTAAAACACAATAACAGTTGTGTTTGCATGTCAAGTTCTGAACTGTGCTGCTGGATTAAATCATTGTTATTCTGAACCAGTAAAAAATTTGCATAAGTGCAATTGCCAGCTCCTAACAATACTATCAGAATTTTCTGCTTGCACCACATCTGATCTGTACCAGTCACACTGCACTCTCACTGGCCATTATTCACACACGGAAGTTAACAAGATGGAGATTTGTCAAGGGGTAAATTACCGTCTCTTTTTTTATTTTCAATTTTATTTATTAAGTTAACAAAACTGCAATACCAAGTTAAAGTGCCAAAAGAGGTATTCCTCTCAATTCTGAAGCATTTATGAATTATAATAAATTATAATGAATCTGTCAATCACTGCAAGATAAAAAGCAAAAGTAGATCGTATTTTTTAACACAGTATATTAATTTGCGATTTATAAAGTTAGCCCAGTCACCAAAATGCCTAGAATGTAAAGCATTATCCATAGCAAGATAGACAGAAAGCTGTTGCTAAATCCATTTTCCAAAGTTTTGGCCATGCTTGAATAGACACACTACTTTAACCAGACTTTATTCACAGAAGACTAGGCACCATTTAACAAAACTTGTGTATGTCTTTCAAGCGTATGTATGAACGTCTGCACACACTGAAGATACATTGTGTGCAAAAGGACAGATGGATTTTAATTACACAGACTTTGCAGAAAGCAATAGAATTTCTGCAAAGTTTTGTACAAAGCACCGAGTTTCTCTTAGCTTGAAATTTACATGCTTGAAAATATAAACATTTGGTCACCTTGAAACTCAGCGTTTTCTTTCATTCTCTGGCCAAAACCCATCTTTTTTTTTTCTTTTTTTTTGTCCTTTTCCATGGATATGCAACATTTATTAATTATTAGTACACATTTCCAGAGGACCCACTATGAGCTAGTCTTTTTCCATAGCTGAAGAAAGATGGTCTAGCTCACAGTCCATGAAAGCCATCTGGAGCTTTTCCTTTAGTTTCAGTGCTTTGATCAGACTCGAATAGTATCACCCACCTAGGTATTTACAGCTCTCTGTTATCAGTGTATGCCAGCTTTTGGTATTTGTTTTGTTAAAACGAGCTGGATAAAGGCAACAGTTCAAAAGGGGTTTAGTGACTTCCAAGACTGGAAGCACTGATAGCAAGTGTGTTTGACTAGGGGAGATGATAACTCCTAATTATTTGGAGCACTTGTTTTTAATTTCATTACCAAGAAAAGCAGGTCACATTACTTTTGTATGTATCCAGTTGAAAGTCAGCAGTTAGCCGGTTTCAACCAGGCCTGGGAGAAAAGTGGCAATCTCACAGCTGTTACATACGTCCAGATTTTGTAGAAAACAGCAGCCTATTGAAGGATAGGGACTTCTTACTGCTTCCACTGAAGAACAGACTCTCAGTTCATCTCTTAAGAATCTTTCATCTCCAAAGAATCCATATCCGCAGAAAGACTAGGAAAGACTAACCACGAAGGAAGACAGCAGCCCATCTACTGAGCTTGTTAAACTCCCTAAGAATCCACAGGAAATCAGATTTTCTGGATTGTTCTGCTCACATAGCTGCTTCTTTAGTAGATTGTTTCTTTTTTTTGTTTGTTTGTTTAGTTTGTTGTTAAGTTTGTTTGGAATCGGCCTTGAAGAGGTGGGAAGAATCACCTGGATCTACAGTTTCATGCTTCAGAAGTCGGCATGATATTTTCAGGATGAGTTGTATGCTAGGTGATGACTCACTAAAAATGTGTCATGCAGCTTTTGTGTTCAGTGTCTCAGAGCTTTCCCAGCCAGATGCCCACACTCTACGTATCAAAAGGAGATTTTAGGGTTTAAGTTCCTGAAAGTTGAACTGCAACACATGTTTTGATTAGTTAGTCCACTTCTTCTGTGATTACAAGATTTAAAGAATAAACACAGAAAATCCCTTGTTATGCTTACTGAAATCAATAGGAAATTTCCCATCTGAGAATATGATTTATCCTCAGTTAGATTTTGTGGGTGGATAGTGATGTATGAGGCAGAAAAGAATCCAGCTCTTTTATCCTTTTCCACTGCTTCTGCTATAGTAACAGGGCTGATCAGATGTGAGTCAGCAAAGTGTCCTTTTCCAGGGAGAGAAAGGAAAACATGCAAGAGGGAAAAAATGTTCATCTCTGCCATGGTGAAGACAGCCACTTTGTCATGTGCTGCTTTGCTTATTTATATTAACATAGAGTGACTTAAAAGTGCACGTCGCTGGAATGTTCATCGCCTGGTGAGGGAATCCATTAACTTAGCCTTCTGTAGGAGTGTCAGAGAAGTAGTCATAAAATGCACTCGAGTCCTCTGTACTCTTCTGTCAATGCAGAGCATGTACAATCACCGTGAGGCTCATTATTAAATTCAGACAGATAACACAAATAGGTGACATGCAACTTCTGCTCCTGAAGTTTGAAAACAATACCGTTCTTGAATTCCAGGCACAACTCAGATGCTAAAATGAACACCCGAACTGAAAAGCAGTTGTTCTTCCGTAAGGGACAAGCATTTTCATTTTACCTCATTTTATGTCTTTGAGACTGGGCTTAATAAGATCCACAGAGAAGCTGAACCTGGAGAACATTTGGAACTTCAGAACACTATCACCTTCTATGTAATATTATGGCTTATTGGGGGAATGTATCTTTACAAGACTCCTGAAGGAGCCTGCTAGTATTATATTGTTCAGAACAGCACTTAGCAGCTGGAACTCTTACAGTGAGTGAGACACATCTGTCAGACTTCTTGGCTCTGGGTGGTTGCAAAATGCAATGCTTATCTCCCACTTTGTCAGGCTTCTATTGGTTCCCAAAGAGTTCCCAGCTATCTAGTGAAGAGTCTGGTCTTAGTTTATTTGCTGTTAAAACCAAGCAAACAGCCTTCTCTCTATTTTCTTGCTGTGCTTGATGTCAAGTAGGAGACCCATATCTTGCAAAGCCTGGGCATGAGCAGAAACGACCTTCAGCTCCAGAACATGCTCTCCATTTTATTCTGAAAGGCTTAATTTGCTGACCTGCAGTGCCTGTTGCAAATCCTGTTGTTCGGTGTTTTTTGGGCAAGAACCAAGGAGATGAATTCTGATCAGTTTTTGTGGAGTTGTCTGTATCACTTTGCATTGGCACATTTTAAGTGAAACTTAACTAATCAGATCTTTTGAGAGTCTTATTAGTTCAAGTCGGAGCATTATCTCTGGAGGAAAGAAAATATTCCATGAGTGGTTACGTAGAAGCAAGCTGATCCCAGGCATTTAAGATACTACTCTAAATTTCAATGAGGAACTTTAGATATTTAGGTCAAGTGTTCCAATAGCTGAGCTTTCAGTTTCCCTTCGGGCAGATCTTCTATACTCTTGTTGCTAAAATGAAAGATACTTGCTTTGGTGCCACCGAGTTTGAAATGCATATGTAAATCATTAACATGAACCCTTTATTCTGACCACAGCTACATGGTCTAAAGTTGATATTTGGAATCTGTTAATCATTACTTGTCAGCTACTTGCTGCATATTGGAAGGTGATTCCAAGCACTCCTGCCAGCCTTTTAGAGGTCAGTACCTCTGTCTCTCTTTGCCTAACTAACCTGTGTCCAGCTTCTGTAAGGGGGTCTAAAATGCCTGGTTGTTTGCAGTTTTTTGTAGCCTGTCTAGTGCCACCTGAAGAGATACCCTAAATTCTCTGTGTTGCATCCATGAAAGGATGACAAAATGACTGGGAATGTGGTCTCAAAGCTATGTTTTTTTCTTGAATAGAGTTTGTGGGCACTGGGGCTCCACAGAAGCCTCCCTGTACAAATGCCCAAGGTGATGTCTCCACCTATTCCTGTTAGAGCTGAGCAGATTAGTTCATAGCTTAGCCAAGGTTTTAAAGGCCAGAAACTGGAATTCCTTTGTTTTAGAGGGCTTGATCCAGCAGGAACTTCAGACACTGAACAGATTCTCACGCAGCATGGCTTGCAGTGGGTGCACGACAGCCAGAGAAAGCTTCAGAAATACCTGAAGAAGGAAATAGCAGTACCTGCAGTTGCTTGGTGGTGACTGATTTTAGCTATTCCTATCACATTTCACTTTGGTGCAGACGATAACTCAGCATCATTGGACACATAAAAATATTCCAGTTCTTGAAAGGACTGTAGCCCTTGCTTGTACTTTTAGGTGTTTGGGGTTTTTTTGCCCCACCATACAAAGGTCAGTGTTGGCCTTTCATCTACTACCATCCTGATTACATATTGCGCATGTTTCCCTCCTTTTCAGATCTTGGTGTCGCCCACACAGCTGTTCTATATCCTTGGATACTCCTCATGAAACTCTTTATCTGACCAACCGACTTTCTCTCCTTGCTACTCATTTCATTCTTTCTGCCACTGAGCAGCTTTCCCTGCTCTGACTAATTTCTAATCCTGATATTTGCAACCTCATCCCTCTTCAATTGTTCTGTTTTCCTTCCTAGCCCAGTGCTTGAAGCCCTTTGCTAACTCCTTTTACATTTTTCAAATGTCTCCTCTTCCTCATTCATTTTTTTACCTCAAACCCTGCTGCTGTTTCCCGACATATCATCTCTGACTTGCTTCTCTTGTGCTCCAGTTGAGCCATTTTCCCCTCTTTTGTGAACTGGAAGCAGAAAAGAAATTCCCTAATTTTAGTTTGGCTTTTAAGTGCTGCATTAGCAAACAGTAGCAAAGAGTAGTTGTTCCACAGAAATGCAGAGAGCCTACATCCTTCAGCTGCTGGCTCATTGTAGCACAAGTATCCAAAGACTTTAGGTACCAATCCTGAGCAAAACATTACTGAGAATATGCAAATTTAAAATTTTCCAAACATTTCACCTTGTCCAAATTAAATCATTTTACTGGCATGAGGTAATAAAAAGCACATCCCTAATACAAGCATTAACTCTTAGTTTTCATCCATCCGTTCCGAAGTATGGTGGATGCCACAGCTAACTTTCTGAAAACATTTCTAGCATTGAACAAACATTCTTCTCATCTTGTTCTTTAAAACGACTCCATTGGTTTTGCTAAAAGTTTCCAAAAAAATGTCACTGTGAGCCAGTTAGCTACCATGGAATATTCTGGCCTGTGGTTAATATGTAAGCAATTGAAAATAAAGTCTTTTAATGGAAAATACTGAAAAAACTTTCTATTTTATCTCCAATTGTATGATGAGTAAATTATGGGTGTAATCCCATTTTTTTTCTTTATTGCATTCTTTTCTATTTTGAGATGTAGAATGTAAGGAGATACAATTAGAAACAATACAACAGCAGAAGAGTGATTGCTTCTTGTATCAAAATGCTAGATGAGAGATTCCACTTGCTTTGAAGAAAAGGACAGGTTACAAAAAATAGCTCAGAGAAAAAACAGTATTTTTTTTGTCAGAATTAAAATACTTTGTATGTTCAGTCTTCTAGAAAGGGAAATGGCTGCACAGAATGAGCTGTGCAGACAGTCTTGACATCCCTTGAAACAATCATTGATCAGATGCTGTAAAGCCTCAAAGAGAGGTATGTTGGTCCTTAGAGAATGGTAAAAAAATAGAACAGATTAAGGATATTTAGTTTGGAGACAGAACCCAGGTTTTTGAAGCAAAATATTTTTGACACAGTTGTAGAAGTAATGGTGCAACAGTAGGAAGCATTCCAACTAGAAATGGGATTTGTACAAATCACTGATCTCTTTGTTGCCTTTTGCTTCAGCTCATATGCGATTTTATTACTTTAACTATTCTTTTTTGAGAGGTAATTGTAGATGTAGGGTACAAACGGATTACTAATTTATATTTGCGAATGTGAAAGAGATATCAATTCTACACTACTGGGAAAAATAAAAATAATTTTTACTTGAATGCAACTTTTGATGTAGGAATTCCAATCCCAGATTTAAAACCAAAATTTTATAGGTTATGGATAGTATTTCAACACTGGTGTTTTAGTGGTGTTCTGTAGAGATAAACTGGTTCTTAATGGTTTTCTCAGAGAATTCCTCATGTTGAGCAGTACCTTAAAACATAATTAGTTTCATGGGGGAGAGATGTCGCTCCTGAATTTAGGAGTTAGAGCTAATAAGGATCACAGACCCCACCTTTAGGTTTGCACAGTAAACCAAGGAAAGTAGGTTGCACCCCTCAGTTTTAGTGGGAACAGAAGTTTTGATGTACTGCAGTGTGTTCTTACAGTTCTTCAGGGTGAAATTGACACATACATGCTTGTTTTCATCTGATGCCTGAGAGAAATTCTGAGTTCAGGATGCAGTAGTCATGCTGGACTAGCTGGAAGTTGAGGGAAAAGGTGTTTAATAGGTGCACAGAAAAAAAAACTGTTTAAAGGCTACTGCTGTTGAAGAACATATTTAGTCAAGAATAAGCCAAAGGCTGAACTGAAAGATTTAATTGGTTAACCATAGAATAATGAGTTATAAATTGTATAATGTTCACTACTCCTCAAGAAAAACAAATCAAACAAAACAGTGCTCTAATTTTAACCTGAGGTCTTTGCCATTAACTGTAAATCCTAGTTCTCATTAATGCAAGGCAAATACAAATAGTATTCTTCCATTACAGAGAAATATTGGTAGTTCTGATAAATTCAGTTTACCTTCAATGTATCCCATTTTGTAAAGGACCACTTTTTAAGCTGAAGGACGCTCCTGACAACCTGTCTTTTTCTTCTGAATATTTTTCTGCAATCCTTTATGTACTGCTGTGACATTTTTAAGCTGCAGATCTCCAGTGTTGTTTTCCAAGGGAAGCTATTTCCATGGCCTGAGCAAGTGAACTGTGCAAAACAGGCCACAGAGCAGGAAAAGGAGGATAAGTGTCCAAAGGAAAACAACCGCAACTATGAACAACAATTTCAGTGAAGGAGCTAAAGGAGTCCGAGGTTTTGTGACTCTCTCAAACTAGCCTTTAGAAAGCAAAAGTAGATTCAGGTCACAAACATGTTTACTCATTGGGACAGTTTTGTGATACATATTTTCCTTAAGGTCCCAGGCAGGCAATTTCTGCCAAGGAGCATATGACAGCATAAGCAAGGGCTTAGAATTCAGATTTCAATTAAGGATACCCACAGCAAGGCTTTGTTAAGGAATCTAATCACATTCTCCAGGGCAGATCTAGGGGCCTTGATTCATGCACACTAAAATCTTTCTGAAGTCAACAGTATTATTTGCTGGAGTGGGGAAGTCTTTAAAGGAAACTGAGCCATTGAGCCAGACCCTGTAAACAGTCTACAGCTTTAGGTAAAACTGATACTTGCCCACCTGTATATTCTGGCATTTGTAGTAGTCAACCACTGGCTGTGAGAACACTATCATTGGATATCCGCTGCTTTTTCATTCATGTCTCTCCTTCACTCATGTCATACCATAGTCATAACTGATTCAGGAAACAATTTACAGAAGTGTGTCTCCTCAGCTGAGTAACCATGAACTCCAACATCTCTCTGATGATTTGCTGTGAGCTTTGCTTAGACAAATCAACATTTGTGTATAAGATTGTCTGCTTGTCTAAAAACTCTTTGTTGTAAATCCTAGAGAGTGAAAATAAGAGTATTTAAAGTATTTTCATCTTGAGAAAAGGACCATCCTATTCAGATTCTTAGTGGTTTGTCTAGTCCAGCTGTGATGGTTTCAGGTGATACAGATGTCAACATTTTCTTTGGTAACTGCTAAGAAATTCTACTATTAGGAGAATATTCATAATATTACACCTAAATTTTCTTTTGTTTATGTCTGCATTTCTTTTGCCTGTTTCCAGCTATGGCTAGATGAAACCTGGCCTCTGTAGGGCGAAGAGGACATGTGAATGGAGGGAATGGTGAGGAAATCCCTTCAGAAATTTACGATCTTGACTCCTTAGTTAGGGTCTACAGGAGAAAGGAGTGATGGTGAGCCAGAGGAATGTATTCTAAATGCTGGTCTGTCCACTCCCTCTCTCTCCGTACAGGCTCATGTATAACACTTGTGAGACTGAAAGAAAAGCAGAAAATTGTTGTGAAAGGGCACCTGCTCTTTACAGCACATTCTATCTCAGACAGAGTCCTTAGACTGCTTTCAGCACCCTATTACAGACAACAGAGTCCATCAGGGAGAAAACAGAAAGCAGGAGCAAATAACATGGTAGGTTATTAAGAATGAAACAGCTTAGAATATAACTGGAATTATAGCAGTAAACAATTATGACATTTCTGATACAGCTGCATTTGTGGATATCTAACCGTGGATGCCATATTTGATTCCCATCATTTGAATCTCAAAACACTATCAAGCGAAAACAAGCAAAAGTCAAGGTGTTAGTGGATAGAGAAGAAGAGTCTGAGGGGATTCTGAAAACAACTGAATGTGTTTGGTTCAGGAAGGAGATGTTAGTTATATTGTAAGAAAATGATTGCTTCAGAAAAAAAAATGAGCTTGGTAGTCTGTGCTTTCTCAAAAATGCAAGAGCAGACTGACTTTCAAAGAAATTGAAAGACAAGAAATCTGAAACTACAAAAAAGGATGATGCCCTTTTCCGCTGCACATAATTACATTTTACAACACACCACTACAAAATGCTACTGCATTAAGGTACTCAGTAAAAGTCCAAAAGGATTATTATTTTTTGTTATGAATACTAAGGATCCTATTCTGTTACATTTACTGGAATAAAACTGTGTTGAGCCCACAAATTGTGTTTGAATTTTAGAAAATACTGCTGGAGCCAAGAGAAGATAACTTCCCTCCAGTCATGTTTTCTTTCCGGGCACTTCTTTTTTTTTTTTTTTTCCCTTCCTTAAATCTGTGTTTTCTGGGTAGTTTTTATTATGATTTGAAAGAATGACTACTTTTCAGTAATAACTATGCTGTATTGCCTGAGATAGAAAGAGTCTATTGCTGTGCATACATCCTAAGATAAAATTTTCTCTTTTTATATTGCTTCATCAGTTTTTCCCCTTTTGGATGCTTTGTTCATCAGGTGGAATGTCTTTAGATTTGGGTTTGATTACAAACATTTGAATTACTTCAAAAGAGCTTTTAACTTTATCAACTCCTCAGTTTCACTTTTTCCTAGAGCCCATGTCTGTCTAGCATTTGAATACTCCAGTCTAGCTCTTCAGCTGTTCTTTTTATATTTTTATTTTTGCCCTCTTGTTTTATCTCCTA
>JAAGNO010013932.1:36145-50381 GCA_033439905.1 Ceryle rudis | reverse complement strand
GACTACAACATCCAGAAGGAATCCACCCTCCATCTTGTGCTGCGCCTGAGGGGTGGGATGCAGATCTTTGTGAAGACTCTGACTGGGAAGACCATCACTCTCGAGGTTGAGCCCAGTGACACCATCGAGAACGTGAAGGCCAAGATCCAGGACAAGGAAGGCATTCCCCCTGATCAGCAGAGGCTGATCTTCGCTGGCAAGCAGCTGGAAGATGGTCGCACCCTGTCCGACTACAACATCCAGAAGGAATCCACCCTCCATCTTGTGCTGCGCCTGAGGGGTGGCTGTTAAATTAATGTGCATCTTGCTTGACAAGAATACCAACAGCACTTGTGTTTGCACTGTAGTTCTTCAATGTCTTAAGTTAACGCCAGGGTAATGCAAAGCTTAAGTAACTGCTGAACAATTGAATTGCTAATAAAGGTTTCTGTTGCACATCACACCCTGTAGTCTGTCTCGGTTCAAGCTCGTTAAGTTGGTGTATAAGTGACGTACTTCGGTGTTGTTCCATTGTGGTTTAAGCCTCTTTGCATGTGTAATGAGGACCTTGTGGATGAAGCAGATCTGGATTAAAGTCTTAATTTAAGCACTAATGCCCTGTTATTTCTTCCTAGAGTTGAACAGGATTTCCTGGGAGGCCGATGTACTCTGAGGAACCCAGGAAGCCCCCACTGAATAAAGGGGTGTGGGGCTGGTATGGCCAGGTGGGGGGGTCTGCTGCTGTTTGTGAAGTTGTAGTGTACCTCTGTTGACTCTCCTCATCCTGAGAGGCTGCTGTGGACAGTGTTGGGTGTGTGACACTGTCGGGAGTGGGCTTGACCTTCATTGTGCTCTAGGGGTGGGGGGGTTGTGTATATACACAAATCAAGAGTAGTGTAGCACTTAAGTGACAAAACTTCTCAGGGAGCAGCTGTTCAAAGTCAACTTCCAGAAGGTGGGAGGGGGTGTTTTCTCTGGCTGAAGATGGGACACATGCTCTGGGGGAAGTGCAGCTGCTCCATGGGCACAGTGTCCTGGTGGAGGGGCTGCCTTAATCTATCTGGTCTGCTGAAAACAAGGGCAAAGGGTGGGGTTTTTTTTCTCACTTGGTTGCATAATGCCAAAATCAGGGGAGTTAGATGGAATTCGGGGTTGTCTCTCGGGTGGGCTTTCTTCGGGGGGGGGGGGAGTTTTTAAATTGGAGGGAGTTAAGGAAACTCAACCCCGGCAGGTGAGGTTGGAATGATTTGGGTCAAAGGTAGTGGCAGGTCTTCAAAGATAGATGTGACCATCCCTGGGCCCTTGCCCAGACACTTCACCATGCTACAAGGACAGTGGCTGTCAGTGGCAAATTGTTGAATTTTGACAGCTCCTTAAAGGGGAGCCCTGGCCTCCCCCCTGTGTATGGGCATGGTGGTTGTGCTGGTGCACTCTTGGTTTTTACTGGTAATGCTGTGGTGAGCTTATTAGTGGTGCCTCCTTGACATGGAGGCAGCTGTGGCCAAAAAAGTACACTCTGTGCATAAAAAACTGCCCAGTAACCGAGTTCATGTGGCTTTGATGGTTATAACCATGGTAGGTTGGGGGTCGGTGTTTATTTTTGTTTTTCTTTGTGTGGGTTTTTTTTTTTTTGGCTGCAGCACTTGCTCCCCTGTCTGCTGTACAGACCTGTGCCAGCAGAAATGCAAAGTTGTGTAAACAAGCGCTGTTCCTGCCAGAGAGGTACTCTTCCTAGATTGAATTGTCCTGCAATTTGTTTTCCTTAATTTTTCTGCCTTTGGCAGTTCAGCCACTTGGCCAATTTGCTTTTCTCAGTTTAGCCACCTAGGCAGGTTGTGCACAGTAGAGGCCGGGGAGACTCCTTTCTTGGAGATACAGAAAAGCCATCTGGTTATGCTTCTGCACAACCGGTGCTGGTTGAGTAGGGAGCAGTCTGGACAAGATGACCCCTAGAGGTGCCTTCCAACCCTGATGGTTCTCTGATGCTGTCACTTCTGGCAGATGTCCAGCAGCCCTGCTCCCTCCGCAGACTCTTGAGTAACATATAGCCCGGAGGAATTAAAGCACTGAATAAATTCACGTTGCTTAGGTGGGTTTTTTTTGCTGCTGGTTTGCTCCATGGTAAAATCAGCTGCTTTATTTTCTCTGGCTCAATAATTGCGAATGTCCTTTCTCAAGTTGTAATAATGAAGCTGTGCAGTGACAGTAACAGTGGGTGACTGGGCGGATTGGTGCGGGCTGCAGGTACAGTTTGCTTCTTTTCAGATACGAGCCTGTGAATGGCCAGTAGCCTTTCTGCAGAGCTGGTCACGGAACAAGAACCACTGCGGAATTGTTGCTGAACGGTTGTGTGGTGCCCAGGCTCATGAGGCCACGTTAGGTGCTATCTTTGGGGTTTGGAGGTGCATAAGTGGAACCACACGTGGAGCTGGGCGTTGCACCTGAGGTAATAAGCAGGGGGGAGAGAGGGGGAAGGTTCGGGCGTTTTGTAGTTCCAGAGAACAGCTCAGGCCTGGTTTAAACAGCCCCGGCTGGTGGTGTCAACGTGGATGTGCCCAGACTCGTGACTCGCGGGGACGCAAAGCACTTGCTCTGGGCTTTGGCTTCTCACGTAGGAGGAGCTGTCTTCTGGAGGCTCTGACCCCCCAGCACACAGGGGTGGGGTGGCAGGGGTGGTGGTGGCGGCAGTCACTAGCTGGAAGAAATGGCTGTGAGAGATGTCTTCATTAGTACAGTAAAATCTTTGCAATTTATCTTCTGTGATATAAATTAGGGAAATCACATTGCAAGGAAATGTAAATGCGATTTTGCTTAACAAGCGTTGTGTGCAGTGAAGTTAGGAATGAAAGACACAGAGGCATCTGGCAGGATGAATGATCGATGTTGGTACGATACTTTCTCTTAACGTATGGCGATACCTCAATTAAATCTGCTGAGAGCCAACCATTCATAACTGACATCAGAATTCCATCGGTTTTAGCCAGAATCTGTATGCTGTGAAAATAGAATAATCCTAAACTCCCACATGATGAGATTCTGCTGCAAAGCTGAGCTTTGTGACGGGCCTTGGGTTTCTTTCTTGTAGCTTCAGTTAATTTCTAGTCTGTTCTCCATTTAAAACAAGCAAACAAAAAAAATTCCGAGATTTCAGGAGCTTTTTACTTAAAAAACCCAAAACAACCCCAACAACAACCAAAAAATCCCCACCCACAGAAAACCACAGCCCAACAACAACAAAATCCCTTCTGTTTTAAGATGACAAACAAGATAACTGTTATACTGGGTTTGAGATACGTTTAGCATTTTGCTCTGTTAGTAGTTGCCCCAAAGCATAAGCCTATAGGGGAAGTGGCATAAACATGGGCAATACCTCAGTATTTCTGCAGTTTTGTCTGCAGTTCCAGAGGCGTCGCGTGGTAGCTGAGTTCACAGCATTTTGGTGCTCAATTTTATTACTCCTGGAACGTTGCTGCATCATCCAGAGCAGCCTTACTTAGAACTTGAGCTTTTAAATTAGACAAGTTCTGGTTAAATATTTTAATACGGAGAGAATGCCTAAAATTCCCCCAAGTACACGCTTGCAACTCTTGCTTCTTGAAGAATTTCCTATCGATGCTGTTTTCCTAAGCAGCAGGCACCGAGGTGTAGTCAGGGACCACTGGATGTCAGTGTTTCTCCACAAAAGGGCTGTTCTGCCCCTTACCGTTGGATTTTGTCTTTTGCAGCTGTTTGATTGTCAGCGGGACATTCCTTCAGGCTCCAATCCTGCACAAAGGGATACATCAAATTGAAAGGTACTTCCATTTAAGGACTACGAGAAGTGGATTGTTCCTTCAGAGGCCTGAGAAGTATATAGATAGGAGCCTTTAAATATGATGATGTAAGACTTGGAGTTACAGAAATACTGCCATGTAAATTAATTGTGTCCCCAGGGCTATCAGACAAATGCTGGCAAGGACTTCTATTCAAGAGTATTTGTATTTTAGATTGGCCACTGGCTGGTGTCTTTCGAAGTACAGAATTCCATCTGTGTAACTACAACAAGTGAAGCTGCTAAAATCCATCCCTTCAGCATGGCTTTTACAGAACGGTTGCATGAAAAAAAAAAAAAAAATCTGACCTTGCAAAAATGCTTAATCCTTTCCCAAGTGTGAAAGTACACCTTTAAAAGAAACAGGTTTCTCTTCTTGTGTGGCTTTCATGATGTTTGAATAACTCACTGACCTACCAGTTGTTTTGGAGAGAATTTTAGCGGTCCACCCTTGCATGCTGTTACTCCAGGCTTCCTGCCTCCTCTGAAGCTGATTCTGAGCTGCTCCTCCTTAGCATGGCTGCAGATCAGTGCTATAATTCAATGTAAGTGGCTTTAATCTTCTATTTGCAGCATACAGAAAGCAGTATATTAATCATAAACCTGATTTTCAGTATTTGGTAAAAAAGGGCACTTAGGTAAACAGAGGATACCTATTTCAGGAGATGTGCTTGCTTCCATCGTTTCCGAATGCTGTTTTCCTCGTGCTTCCTTTTGCTTTCTGTTTAAGCGGGTTCTAATGATTGCTTTTCCTGCCATGACTTACTGTGCTTCTCCATGTATAGTCTGTAATTATGAATATACTTGACAACATTATTAAATGAAAGTTATTGGACTTAAAATTTCACTTAGTAGTTAAGAATTTTGACTTCTCTCTTCCCGGATCTGTTTCCACAGAATGTGTCTATCCCTTCAGGAGAAATTTAGCACCAGACACATTTTCATCACTAAAGTAAGTGCCGAGCAATTGCTCAATTCCTTCTTGTTCCCCCAAATAAAAGCCTCAGAAGGCAAGAGGATCACATGTTGCTTTTGAAAATTCAGGCTGGTAGAAAGGCAAAATTAAACAGGTTCTTTTATTCTCCCTGCACGCTGCTTTGGATGGCTTCCTCCTCAGTCCTGACAGCGGTTGGGATTTTAAATTCTGGTGACAAGATGCTTGTTAAGCATCAGAACCAGCTCAGCACAGAAGTGACATCATCCCATTACTGACCTCAGAACGTTGTCACTGATGAGTGCACATTTGGGCAGATCTCGTACTTCTTTTCTGCCTTGCTTCTCCCTCCTCTGCAATGGAAGTGCAAGTGTTTACCGTGGTGCGCTCTGCGAAAGCGTGTGCGCATGTGTGTGCGCATACCGATGGTTCTGTGTTCCCCAGCAGCTCTGTGTTTCTGTTTTGCTGTGGTGACCTCTCAGCTGGCAGCGATTCCTTTCCCAGCAAGCTGCACATTCTCCTTCCTCTGTGTAAGCTATTGAAACCAGATGTGCAGAAAGAACTCTGTTATGATGCACTTTTGTGGGCTGATTTCATTCTTTGGCTAGAATGGCAGGCTGGCTCCCACTGAAACTGGGGGAAAAGCCCAAGAGGATTTAAACCTGTAAATCTGAGTTAAACTCTTGGGCCTGTACCTCTGTCTGTTGATATCCCAGTAAATTCAGTGTAACACAACTAAAGCAAACTGAACTAAGTCAATGCCAGGCTGGAATGAGGGATAGGAGAGATGAGATCTGGTCTTGCATTTATCTGTGTATGTTTGTTCTTTATAGGCTATCCTGTGGGTCCTGATAAATCATTAAGCCTGGAAAGAATAAGTAGCTTTGTGTTGTTCCTGGATCAGCTTCATTTTGAAGCAGAGGAATCTGAGAAATAAGCTTGTGATCTCATGCAAAACCATGGAAGAGGAAAAGGCACCCTGCCATTTAATGGGAGTATTTATAGGAAGGTCGTCTCACAACCTCCATCTGACTCAAAGTAGGAGCCATCTGGGAATGTTTCTATGGGTGACAACCACATTCCAGGAAGCCTCACATCATCCTGCAGTCCTGTCAGATGGGGATTGCTTTAGGCTCTCTTTTGGCTCCTGGTAGGTTTGGAAGAAGTTCAGTGTGTCGGAGTTCAGTGTGTCATGATGTGACACCCTTTCGCAGTGTTTTTGGACCAATGGTTAACTAAACTTTTGAGTTTTCTTGTGGAATGTGCCCCTGCTATCAAGAGATTGATTAGAAGAGCTCTTTACCATTTTCTTAGTTAATAAGATTCTCTAGATGAGCTCTAGGTCACATAAGTGGCTTTGTAAAACACCAGTCCTCTTCAGCAGCATTGTGCTGGGGAAGGCTGTTGAGACTGTGGGTGCTGAACGTCACCCTGTGCCGATGCTGTGGGAAATCCCGATCATGCTGCCTCCTCAGGCCTCGGTTCTGTCAGGAGTGGGACACAAAAACCTAAGACCTTTGTTGTGGGCTGCTGGCCTCTGTTTCCCTGGGATCCTGTTCTGTGAGTGATAAGTGAAGCGGTGTCAGTGCACATTGCACGGTCTCCATGATGGGCAGTTGTAGGGATGGCCAGTTTGTGCTCCCAGAAGTAGCCTCTCCAAGACTTCCACTCTTTTGGGGACCCAATCCATTAAAAATGGGCACTAGTGGCAAATTAAGTAACCAGTGGCCTAAGTATTTTGGAACTGGGGCTGCTTTGTGCAGTCTCCCGTGCTTGTGATGAGCAGCTGAGACTGTACTTTGTAGGGTAACATTCTGGCTAGTTTTTTTGTCTCGTACAGTTTGCACTGCTTGTAACTGGGGTGTGTGAAACTGCGAGGAGAGCTGCCTTCCCACGGAAAGAATTGACTGCAGATGTTTTAATGCATACTTGCTTGTCCTGGGGCTGAGAGAGCCTTGTGACAAACCTCACAGCTAAACCACGGGCTTTAGCACTGTCACGGTCAAATGAGCCGCCTCTCTTGAGATCTGAGTGGACTGTTGTTGAAAGACATAAGATATGTTGTCTCTATACGTGCAGGCAGGGGTTAAGCATTATGAATTTGCAATAGCCAGCCAGCTTTCCCATATAAGAGCACTGCACTCATTGGTTCTCTCTTTTACTGAGAAATCTATCTAGTCATTTCCTGTGCAAGCCCTTCTTCACTTTGTAAAAAGCTTCACAGTTGAGTAAATAACAATAATCTGTGGTTCTTCCTTCTCACAGGCAGCTTGGATTCTCTCATGGACCACCACCAACTAGGAGTTCAACGCTGTGCTATTAATAGACTGCTAATATGAGTGTGGTCTTCTCTGCAGAAGAAGAGGACTGTCACCCATGGATGTAAATAATTTGTGGTCTGCTTTCATGCTTATTAACACTTGTTGGCATTTGATTTGGTTTCTACTGAGAAGTATTTCCCCTCTGAAGGATCCGTTGGGACTCCTTGTCAGATCGGTTCTTGGGTGGAGCTTGCAGCAACTTGGGGTAAGTGCTGTGCTCTTCCTCTTTTGACAGCAGGGCTTTTTTTGTGCTGCGCTACTCAAAATGGCTTGGTAAAGTCACAGAAAGAAACAACTCGGTTCTTGAGTAGACAAGTAAAAGTTGAGCTGGCAGAGGGTGCTCTCTCTGTTCCCTAGGGGCTCACAAATTGGATGTATGTATTATAGGGTCCTTTTTTTATAGGACCATTTTGCTCTTACTTTTAAACCAGACGGTCTGTCTGTACAAGACTGACAATAAATAACTCTTGAGCGCTGTGGAGAGATGGAAACTGCAGCTGAGAAATGATTTTGGGGAAAGGAAGACAGAAAAGCACAAGCAAACTATTCTGGAAGTACAAATAGCCCTTTAAAGGATCGGCAAATGTACCCGTAAGTGTTCCGGGGGAGGAAATAAGTCTGAAAGGGGATTATAGTGTGTATGCCTGTAGAGGAATGTTTGTCATTAGAGCGCAGACTAAACTGAATGGCTGAATTATCATAACGGCTTCTGAAATCAGCCCTTGGATTTCTTGCTGTGAGCTGCATAAAGATGTTTTGTGGCTGTTTTCTGCCTAGAACTGTTTCTCCACATCCTAATGTAAGTCAGAATGCTTATGCTGTGTCAATTTACCTCTTTGCTGGTACAGGCTATGGAGTCTGGCTGTAGTCCCAGCAAGGGAGATTTCTCTTCAGAGAAAACCTGTTAACCATTTGGAGGGAGTACATGTGAATAAGACGGAGTTACTAAAAAAAGCTCTGCTTCAGGTTGGTGATTATGGATGTTTCCTTGCTGCCTCACAAACTGTGTGGATCTGCAGTCATATGCTGACTACAGAGAGCTTGCATTGGGTGTGAATCTGAGATGCCTCCAGATACATAGGAAGAGATGTCTCAGAGGAGTAAGAAAGGAGTACAGGGCATATTAGATGAGAGAAGTGGGCTGGCTGGGTGCTCCAGTGAATACTGATGCTGGATCCAGCTTTGCTCATGGGAGAGCTGTGCTCTGTTCAGGCTCTGAGGGCTGCGAGTGTCCACATGGCAGCTGGGGTGTGTGTTTGCCTGTGCTGTGGAGCTGGAAGTTCAAAGCCTGTGCTCGTGTGGATAATCAGCAGCCCAAATATTGGAGCGATCCCACTCATTTTGCCCCAGGATGAAATGAGAGAATGCATGAGGGGAACATAATTTGTGTGTATGTTTTCCCTGTAGAAACAACGTAATGCTTACCAGCAGAGAACGTGAACAAACTTACCCCTGTTCCAAAGCTGGCCTACGGTTAATCTTATCTTTTTGGCCACTTGGTGACTAGCCTGTGTTGGCTGCACTGAGACAAGAACAATGATCATAGTCTCCTAAAGATCCACTTTCTTTGCCTTTTATGTAAGGAACCTGTGCTGCTGCCAGCAGGTGAGGTCATCTCAGAAAGGGGCTTCAGATGTTCTGCAGACAAGTGGCCTGTATTTCAGGAACTGCTTTTGAACAACTTCTCTAGTGGTACCCTATTTATCAGCTTGATCCTTTATTCAAATACTCCTACTGGGCAGAGTTTTACTGCATCTCTCTCTTTCAAGGGACCCATAGTCAACTGTAGGAACACTGGGGCTGGAAACACACTTTCCTCCCTGTGCTGCACCAAACACGCTATAGGTTCGTGAACAAGTTTTGTTAATTCTCTCTCTCCCTTGCAGGTTTAGTCTCCCAGCAGGGAACGTCTTTGGTGATCTGCAAGACCACCTCTACTAGAAATGGATAACTTCACAAATGGGCAGCCGGGCCCAGGTCAGAGGAACAGGTTGATGGGACTGCTTGAAACAGATGACAGTATCCAGGAGGATCAACCTGCATCTACTAAAAAGGAGGAAAGATCAGGACATGGAAAGAAAGGAGAGCCACGACCTTTGGAGACACCATATCAGAAGGAGAGCAGTGACTTTCCTCCTAAAGTCAAGATTAATCTGAATTATCGGCCAGGACTCGTCAGCAAGTGAGTTACTGCTGGGTATTTGACAAGGGTGTGGTCCCTGTTGATCTGTACTGATGCCTGCTGGTAGACACCTATAGATTTTAGTACAAACTACAAGTGGCAAAGTAGGAGAATTGCAGCCATCTGGTGGGAGGTAATTAAAAGCAGAAAGGGGACGTATTAGCCCTTTCCTTCTGAACTTTGAAGGTATGTGCATGATGTGTGTTGTGGTGTATTTTTGACGTATCTGAGCTAATACTAAATAAGCCAGGTTGGGTGTAAGAGCAGCTTAGCCTGGAGCCCTGTACAACTGAACTGTTTTTGCCAGGGAGGGATGTAAACCAGCTCCCCATGTGATGGGACCGACTCTGGCCCTGCAGCTATCTTGGGCTTCTCTGTCTTTGTGCTCTGGATGTGTTCCAGGGGTGCACATCACACTGTATCTGGGAAGAGCTCCAGCTGATGCAAAGAGCAGCCACTTAAGAGAATTCTGGGAAATAACTGTCTATTTTTCCCTTCACTCAAAAATAAAATACAGTGTGGGGTTTTTTTTTCCTGATAAACTTTTCTGCCTTCCTCCTTTCTTACACCACCCCACTAGAACTTGTTGCATCCTCTTGTCTTCCACTCTCCTGATCTTAACACTTTGCATTTCTTCCATAGCCAAAAGGACCCAAATCGCTTTGACAGAGACAGGCTCTTCAGCGCAGTCTCAAGGGGCAGCCCCGAGGCACTGGATGGTTTACTTGAGTACTTAAGGAGGACCTCCAAATTTCTCACCAATTCTGAATACACAGGTAGATCCCCGCTCAGTGCTCCACAAAGAGTTAAGCGGCGCTTGTTAATGTAGGAGGGAAGCAGGGGACCTGCTTCCTCCCGAGGATGGAGAATGGCAGAAATGGTATATCCTAAGACATTTGCCTCTACTGCAGGCCAAAAATACTGAGAAAGTCCTTTAGAATAATTATTGTATTTTGTCCTACATTGACAGTTAAGTTCTGAATCAAGTAATACTGATGTGTACAAAGTACATGCAGGACGCATTCAATACTTTTTATCTTCTAGATGCAAAGACTGGGAAGACCTGCTTAATGAAAGCCCTGTTGAACTTAAAAAATGGGAAGAATGATACAATCCCACTTTTGCTGGAAATAGACCAAAAGACACAGAATCCCAGGCCGCTTGTCAATGTGGCATGCTCTGACTGTTACTACAGAGGTAAGGTTTCTGTTCTGATGCTGTGTCAGAGCAGCTTCTCCATTGGACAGCTGAGATGTGCAGATCCAAGGAAAAAGAGGGGAACCAGAGCTTGTGGAGCTTGTGCAGGCCTGTGCAGTCACAGTGACAGCTTAGTCACCTTTCATTGCTGATGCTGGTACTGCGCCTTCCTCAGCCTTGGAATATACACTTCTGCAACTTTGTTCTTGGTCTATAAACCAGAGGTGAAACGTTTAATAACTGAAGAATAAGAGAGGATTTGCTTGGGAAAGCTTAAAAAACCTTTCTAAAAGTGAAAAAGAAATTATCTATTGCTGTTAAAGAACGAGTTCTGCCATTAGGGTTATTCTTTTAATAGCAGATGTGCAGCGTAGTCGTGTGTAGGGTTGTCTTTATTCTCAAAGCTGATTGGGATCTCAGTGCCAGGCAGGGCTAATTGCCTGGTCTTGTGTTGAATTTCTGATGGTCTTGAGGCTTGTCTCCTGACTTGGTGTTTGTGATGTGCTTTTCCAATGAATGTTGTTGAAAGTTGTCCGTGGCCACCTGCCCCTGCCCAGCACTGCTGTACCCAACATGCGGTGACTGTTGAACCAGCACTTTGCTGAAGAACCCTTGGCCCGTTCCCTCTGATAGCAGCACTCAACACTAGGTTTTGTCTGTTTCCTTAGGCCAGACAGCACTCCACATTGCCATAGAGAAAAGGAACCTAGATTTAGTGAAACTTTTAGTAGAGAATGGAGCTGATGTCCATGCCAGAGCCCATGGTGAATTCTTCAGGAAGAAGAAGGAAGGAGTTTACTTCTATTTTGGTGAGTCAGTATTCCTCCTGGTTTGGTTTTTTTTTTTTTTTTGTTCCCTTACTGTACACAATGCCACTAATTCTCAGTTATGTTTGTCCCTCTGCCTGGGTTGCCATCTCCACTGTCCTGTAATCAAGATCTTGACTTACTTGAATGGCAGGATCCTTTCACAGACTGAGGTGTCCAATGAGCATTCGCCATCATCTTTGGTTTTATGTGTTTAATCCCATCTGAGGGGTGTCAGACAGAGATAAATACTTGGCTAGTTTAGTCAAATTAGGGGTCTGGGAAAGTTTTTCAGCTGCCCTCAGAAATAAGGAGTAATTGTTTACTGCAAAACCCTTTCTGAATCTAGAAATGCTGAGAAAGCACTTGTTCTGTGCCAGTGCTAAAACTATAGGCTAAATATATTTTCCTAGAATTGCTAATTTCTCCTCTTTTCCACCCTTTTCTGCTTGCCCCCCAAATACTGTCCTAATCTCTTCAGGTGAAATTCCCCTCTCCCTGGCTGCTTGTACGAACCAGCTTGATGTGGTGGAATACCTTCTAAACAATCCCCACCAGAAAGCCAGGATCCAGGAGCAGGATACACAGGGCAACACAGTCCTCCATGCCCTGGTGATGATTGCAGACGACACTAAGGAGAACACCAAGTTTGTGAGCACAACATACGTTGAGATCTTGAAGGCAGGTGTGAAGGTTGACCCAACATGTAAACTGGAGGAGATAGTGAATTATGATGGATTAAATCCTCTGCAGCTTGCTGCCAAGACAGGCAAAGTGGAGGTAAAGACAACTAAAGGGAATCCCTGGGGTTGCTGAGAAACAAGGAAGACTGTAGTGTACATCCTCAGCATAGCAGGGGGGTTTTGATGTAGGAGCATCTTGCACCCAACCCGTAGTAATGCTGCTGGCAGTGGCAGGAGGCCTCCCCCAGGCCATTCCAGTCAGTGTCCTGCAGAGTCTCAGCTGGCTGCTGCTGCTCTCTGTCCCAGTCAGGACAGCCTGTCTGGACCTAAACAGGTTCTATTCCCAGAAGAGCTGATACAAGATGAGTTAGCTGGCCTGCTTTTAGCCAGGTAGTCTCGTGTTTGGGTGAATCAGAGCGTGTGATGCAGAAAGCCAGGTGTCTTACATCTGCGGGTGACTCGGGTATGCCTGTGTCTTTCTAGATCTTCATTACATACACATCTTTTTGATATGCATCTGGTTTCTCTTAGATCTTCAAGCACATCATCCAAAGAGAGATCAAAGACCCAGTGTACAGGCACCTGTCACGCAAGTTCACTGAATGGACCTATGGACCTATCCACGTGTCTCTCTATGACTTGTCCTCTATAGACAGCTTCGAGGAGAACTCTGTGCTGGAGATCCTGGCGTACAGCAGTGACACACCAGTCAGTGCCTTTACTAAAAGACAGCAACATTGTTTCTGCCTTTCTGCAGTGTTGCTGTATAATTATGCGAATCATTTCAAGTTAACATGGTGTTTCATATGGTCGTTTTTCTGGAAAAGAAATGCACAATAGCAATATTTACATATTTGATTACATACAGTCTGCTTGGTACGCCTCTGATAATCTATAATAAGAGAGAAAGTTTTCATCCTTTGCCTAAGCCTGGATGTGTCCAAACACCTTGATGAAGCCAAGCAGAAGTAACTTCTTATGGGGTGGTTGATTTCTTTCATGCTGAAAGGCCTGACTGAATAAAACCTTAGTGAGGCCCTAATTGGAGCCACTGAATTCCAACCCTGCAAGACAATCGTCTCATGAATTTGCATTCCTGTTAACACATGGGTGCATTTTTTGTTGTTTGTTTTTCTATAGAATCGGTACAAGATGGTGGTGTTGGAGCCACTGAATAAACTGCTTCAGCAGAAATGGGAAACATTTGCTTCCAAGAGATTCTACTTCAGTTTTGTCTCATACTTGTCATTCATGATCATCTTTACAGCCATTGCGTACTATCAACCCTTACGGGTAAAGGTAGGTCCAATCTTCTTTTACCTGGAAAGGCCTGAATGGATGGAGCTGAGTTTAAAGGGTGCAGGGTGGTTATCATCACTACCTCCACGTGTCTTCAGTGCTTTGAGGTTTTTTTTTTTAATCTTGCAGCCTTCATTTCCAGTGGAGTTCACGGCCGGCGGCTTCCTGTGGGTCTCTGGATTGATTATTATCTTGCTAGGAGGCATTTATCTGATCTTTGCCCAGGTATGGGGATCTCTTGTCTAGTTGCATTGTGAGAAAGGAAGGAAACTATCACTGATGTGAAGGCAACAGATTCAGTTCTCCTGAGATCAGGATGCACAGGAGTGGACGGCAGGAGGGAATCCTGCTCTGAGACACTTAGAATGTCATTGCAATCTAGCAGTGACAGGGGTGGCACAAGCCAGATTGCTGGACAAGAGGAAGAAGAGGTTAACAAGAGCAAGTAATTATGAGAGGCTTCCATGATTTATGGCACTGAAATGCATCCTTGGCATTTAATGCAGTCTATTATTAAAGACATTGGGCTGAGCCATGATTCAGCCCTTGTCTATCCTTGCCCATTATAAATAAGGCCTTTTTGTTATCTTGGAAGGATGACGAGCTGAAATTTGGGATCTTGGAAATGAAAGCGTGAAGAGGAGCTTATGGAGCAAAGCTTTCCCCTGAGCAATAGGCTGTGCTGGGCGGGAATCACTCTTTAGTGTGCCCTGTTTTTTGATCAATGGCTACCATTGATTTTTCTCTATTAGAGTCTGTACTTGCGGAGGAGACGCCAGTCCCTGAAGACTATGTGTTCTGACAGCTGCATTGAGATCTTGATGTATGTCTCTCGAGGTTTTTTGCACAGTGAAAGCATGGGTGAAATTGGTTCTCTGCTGTGTGCAGCTAAGTTGCCGTAACATGACTAGAGAGGTGGTGAGCAGGAAAGGTTGACTCTGCCACTATCTCCCCTTCCCTTCCCTTCCCTTCCCTTCCCTTCCCTTCCCTTCCCTTCCCTTCCCTTCCCTTCCCTTCCCTTCCC
>JAAGNO010013932.1:11874-36045 GCA_033439905.1 Ceryle rudis | reverse complement strand
CCCTTCCCTTCCCTTCCCTTCCCTTCCCTTCCCTTCCCTTCCCTTCCCTTCCCTTCCCTTCCCCTCCCCTCCCCTTCCCTTCCCTTCCCTTCTTGCTTCTACCTGCTGCATCTTGTCATGCCCCTTTGTTGGAATGGACATTGCTGGGTTGGGTCTGTCCTTGGATTTGTAGCAGAACACAGTGAAGGTCAGACCCTCAATTATTCCACAGTTAAGAACATATAGAAAAAGAACTTGAGCTCTTAATGACTCTGTCACTGTGGCTCAGAATTGGTTGAAAGAAAGATGATTTCTGAGGAGATGTGTGTAGATGCATGTGTGTGCATGTTCCTGTGCATATGTTCGTGTTAGGAGTTTTTCCCATTTAATACCAGTTACGTGAGTTACATCAAGCAGCTCAGAGTTTCCATACCGTGAGATTAATCAGTTTGTAACAAAACTGCACCCATTTGTGGCTCTGGTTCTAACAGGATTTGCTGATATAAACTGCGTGTCTGATTAACTGCCACTATATATGTTCCACATAGCCTTGTAAAATGCGTTTGCTTTTCCTTGCGAAACAGAACAGATCTGCAAATGGGCCTTTTTGCTGAGGTCACTGTGTCACTCATTCTGTTTCTCTCCAGCTTCATCCAGGCTTTCTCATTGCTGCTGTCAGCGGTCCTGTATGGAGCAAGTTCAGAAAACTACGTGGCAGTGATGGTGTTCTCCCTGCTCTTGGGCTGGGTGAACATGCTGTATTACACTCGGGGCTTTCAACGCACGGGGATCTACAGTGTCATGATACAGAAGGTCAGTACTCGGAAAAACCTTTGTATGAAAAGCTTTTGGGTGTGAGGAACTTTTCTTTTCTCAGGACCGTGCAAAACATAAATGGAATTGATGTACTGACTATGGGAGTAAAGATATTGTAGAAGGAGATTAGCTGAGTGTCTTCAAGGAAGTGCAGCCGCCGCAAACCACTAGTTTGCTGTATTTGAGTATAGCAAGTGACAGCAGACGACATTTGTTTGTCATAAACCAATTCAAAACTAGCAGTCAAAACCAGTGCGAGTTCCCTGGATCTGTTATGCTTGGGCTGAGAACTGTGTCCAGGCCCGTAGAGGAATCTGGGGCTAGAAAGCCAAGACAAAGCAGAGGTGAAATGAGGTGCCAGGGAAGAACTCTGATCACCACTTGTCTGAAACCCAATGGATATGGAAAAGAAATGGATGTGTGTGGTGAAACAATTTGGAAACAGCCATACTAGGGAATAGACATGATGTTTATTTGTTTCAAAGAACTTACTCATACAGACATAACATCACATAAATTAACGTAGTACTCTCAGATTAATCTACCAATGATGTTACTTACCCAAGGCAGTAATTTAACAGTTACTAGTAGGTTTTCTTAAACTGGATAAGCAGTTTCCAGCTTGCTTTTGGTATTATTACTGGGTGTTGTTTCATGATGCGTGAGAACACAAGATCATCCTGGTCATTTCATGTGAGATAAAGAGTGGGACTTTCTCCTGGTTTGTGTTTCAGACTATCCTGAGAGATCTACTGCGCTTCCTCTTGGTTTATATGATCTTCCTCTTTGGCTTTGCTGCAGGTAAGGACTTATAAGGCATCATGTTGTAGACTGGGCTGCAAGAAGTACATATTTCTGAGGAGGATTCAAATTCTGTTTTTCTCATAGCTTTGGTTACGCTGATGGGCGATGCTCCCTCGGTCTCTCAGAACAAGTCTCTCGCTCATTTGGAGAGCTCTGGGAGCCATGCTATGTACGGCGGGCTGCTTAGCGTCTCCCTGGAGCTCTTCAAGATCACCATTGGGATGGGCGACCTGGATTTCCAGGAACATGCCAGATTCAGATACTTCGTCATGCTCCTCCTGCTTCTCTTTGTGATCCTCACCTACATTCTTTTGCTCAACATGCTGATTGCGCTCATGAGCAAGACTGTCACTGACATTTCTGATGATAGCAAAAGCGTCTGGAAGCTGCAGGTGAGGCTGGTGCCGCTCAGCAGTTGCGCTGTGGCCCAAAGTCCTACTTGAGACTCACAACATCAGAGATGACAGTGCCTGTTTTTGTCCTAAGCCACAGCTATAGACTTCTCTTGTACATACGTTTGCCACTCGGGGTAAATCCTAACAACATTTTTAGATGTATTTAAAACTCCTGCTGTTTGCATGGCTGCCAGCCACTCCTGAGCCGTCGGATAAGTAACTTGAGAGAGTAAGCGACTGCCTGGTGCTATTAAGCTGAGGAGCACTTTGGGTTTGGGTTCCTAAGTCAAAGTAGTTGCCAACTGGGGAAGATTTAATTGAAAAGAGGGGCTGGGCTCTGTTTGCCCCGTTTTCTCTCTGACATGGACCCCTTCTTTCAGAGGGCTATTGCTATTCTGGAAATCGAGAAGGCCTGGCTGTGGCGCCAGGGTGGGAAGAGGAGATCTGGCTGCTTCGTGTCCGTCGGCCTCAATAAGAAAGATGAGAGGTGGTGTTTCAGGTAAGACAGATGTACCACTTGTGCTCCAGCTCCGTAGCAGGTTCCCATGATGCACGAGCTGGTAACCCTGAACCACCACAAGGAATTCGAGCACTGACTCACCAGGGTGACTCAACCACTTGTTCCTGGGTACATGCAAATTGTTTGTTGATTGCAGTGCTGGAGGTTTGAGTGATGGTTGAGCCACCAACATTGTCACCAAGACATCCTGTCATCCAAAGATGTCCTGTTTAACCCACGCCTGTGCAAGTGGCTGTGATGGCAGGGTGTCTGCCAGGACGCTTTCTTTGCTGCTGCCAGTGTAGCTTGCCCAGAGCAGGATGTGGTGGGAGGGACAAAGGCTGGTGGCCCCTTCACCCAGGAACATGCAACTTGAGTGCAACACGAGGGGGCAGCACTTTTCCTCGCATACAGGGGCTGGGAGAGCAGGTGAACCTTTCTCCACCCAGTGAACCATGCATCGGGCAGCACCTCTGTAATGCCAGGGAGTTAGGGAGCATGTATATAGAAAGTGGAACTTAGGAGCCTCCTTTGTGTTAAGTATGTTCCCTGGGAGGAACTGGGGTATTTTAAAACAAACAACATAGACCAGCACACAAGATACTTACCTCATGGACTACAGAAGATCTTTGCTCAAAAAACCCAACTCCGTAGGGTGTTGGTGCTACAGCCAAACCCTTAGGATTGTGGTGACTGGATGGGCTGAGCTGGTATGCTGCAGGACAGTGAGATATGGACTGAAATGCTGTGCTCCGTGTGTCAGTGTCTGTTGCATTTTGTGTCTCCAGAGTAGAGGAAATTAAATGGACGGATTGGGCAAAGGACATGGGAGTACTTAAGGAAGACCCTGGAAACACCAGTGATTCAGAAATAAATCCAGAAGGTAAATGAAATCATGGAGAAGGGTCTTCAGCACCCTTTTAGCTTTCTGTGCAGCAGCTACTCTTGGCATGTTATTATGTCTTTTTGTAAGAGAAGTTTTTAGCAGGCCAGCTTGCTTGTGAAATTGCTTCCGCACAGCGTCCATCAATAGTAGCAGTGTCCTGGTCAGAGTTTGTGAACAAGTAATGAGAATGAAGGAGTTGCCATTCCTGCTTACCTCTGGTAGAAACAGGCAGGAAATGCTGCTGAGAAATGCAAGGGCTGTTCTTCCCTTTGACTCAGTAGCCCAAATACACGGTGCCTTTTTCTAGGAAAGGTAAAATTTAGGCCCATTTGTACTGCAAATGTTAAAATCACAGGGCTTTTAGAGCACAAATCAGGGCGTTAATGCTGGCAACTTTGTCAAATTCTGCCTGAGATAATGTTTGCTTCCCTTGTTACACCTGGGAAGCAACTCTGTGTGGAAAGTGGAGAGAAGTTACTTTCTCTAGAAATATTCTGTTCAGCCTGACAGAGCTTGGGCAGAAGCTCCACCAGATCTAAACATGGCCCTCTCCTCTCCCAGCGTAGGTTCTTCCATGCCGTTTTTGTACAACTGGGGAGGTGGCAACACTTAAAATACTGTCTGTTGTCTGTTGGGCTTTCCCTAAACTTACACTCTTCTAAAAACTGGACCCCTTTGTCAGCTTCCTGCTGACAAAGGGCTGCTCTTTTTATGTCTTCTGCTATAGAGACAAGAACATGGAAACGGATGCCACAGAAACAACTGAGATCGGCTGTTTCAGAGGAGCAGTCACTCTTGCAGCCCCAGCTATCAGCAACTGAGATGATGCCTCTAGAGGGACAAGCCAGAAATCTTTAGCAGGTTTTCTGGATTGCAACCTTGCTTCCATCTTCAAAGGAGTAGTTCTTCCTATAGTGGCTGGAAGAATTGAAGGCATTTTCAGCATTAAAGTGCATTTCATCGAAGACTGTCATTCAGCCTGTGGCTTTAAATATTTTCATGCACTTGAATCATTAATTTCCTCTGAAGAAACTATTTTTTCTCAACTTTCTCTGCCTGAAACTTTCTTATTACTATGTCTAAAGGTGCAAGAGCAAGGTGATAGGGGCAGTGGGGAGTGGTCTTTGGGAAGGCAGTGCTTTGAGCTGTAGAGAAATAATCCTGTTTGCCGTGAAGAAGCAAAGGATGGAGAGACCTCCTTGAGGATGGGTCAGCTGTTACTCTTTTGTCACAAGAGACTGCACTGAAGTGCTTTGGAATAAAGAGTGTTGTAGAGGCATAAAAAGTTGCTAAGGATGGAGTTGGCTTCTGTACAAAACACTGTCGGTGTGAGACACGAGTGGGCAAATAGTCCTCAAGAGCCACACTGTCTTTGTGTCAGTAGCTGCAGTGCTCGGGGTTTAGCCCACCTCAGAATTCCCTCTTTGCAGTATTATAATGAAATCATTTGCACGATGTGCACATCTGCTTTTTCCTGGCCCTGTAATTTCCCTTGGTGGATTTCTGAACATCTGTCTGTCACAGGTTACTTTGTAGAAAACAGCAGCAGAATCTCACTTCGGAGAGACAGATGGACCAGCAGGCATCATGAGGTTAATGTTTCCTGTCAGTCTTAGTGGGCATCCTGTCTTGCTGTGAACAACTGCAAGGATATCGTTGCTTTTTTTAACATGCACACTGCCTTGGGCAGGATGGGAAGCATACTTTAAACTGTGGAAAAGAGATAAAGATGAGCTGCTTCACTTTCAGCCTATATTTAAAAATAACAGCATGTAACATTTCTGTAAATTGTCCCTATAGCAAGCTTACTTAATTGAAATGTTCGTCCCTGGATATATTTTCAGAGCTTCAGCCTCTCTCAGGAAGAGAAGATATGATCAGTATGGACTGTAAGGCCTTATCAAATTCCTGATTACATTTTACCCATCTCTGGTGACCTCACTGCCATGCACGTTAACTCATGTTTTTTCATGACCTCATGTCAGTTTATGCAGCCAGATCTGAAAATGTAACAGCTGATGTCACACTGGATGCATCTGTCATAGGGGGAATGGTTGGCGATAACCCTGAAGAAGCTGCAGGCTACAGATGTTGGCAGTACCTTTCCTTCAGTAAGATTAACTATGCAACTCGAGATCTCCTGTCTCTCATTTGTACTCTGAGCAAGTGACGTTAGGAGCTTTGTCTTTTGGAGACAATCGTCTTAATCATGTTGCTTAGTACACGCATGTGACTGGCAGTAAAAGCATTGCTTTTAAAACTTAATCCCCTGTCACTTCAAACAGATTCTTCCCCTGTGCTGGGCAATTCCTTCTGCAGCTTCACTGCATTGGGTCTCTGAATTGTAACTAACTTTTCTCATTCTGGTTTCTGCTGTTTTCTTGCTTTGTGAAGCATTCAGCTGCTTTTTCCATCTATGGTTTTGTCCTAAGTGTTCCCAAGATTTGGCAAGGTGCTTATAATGCACCAAAGGATCATCTGTAGTAAGGTAATCTATTGCTGTGCTTGGTGCTTTGCTGTGGTAGGGACACTTTGAGATTCTCAAGAAATGGAGAGTCAGATCTGCCATCCCTGTCTGGAGTCTTAATAAACAACAACGGAGAAATCGTGCTTACTGCTGGTGGTTTTGATAGCTGTGGGCTGTTGCAGTTTGCTTTCAAGATAACCTGCCTCTTCAGCCATTCCTTGAACCTGCTTCTCTCTAAACCCCTTTCTTAAGCTTGCAGTGTTAGTTTATCTTTTGATCTGCATCAAAAACGTTCTTAAACCTCTAGTGTCTGCCGTGAAACAGACCCTTGGCATGCCTCGTGCTTCACAGTCATGCCACAGGCCGCCAGTCCCAGTCCTCTCAAGCTCACGAATGAAGGATGATGGACAGCAGACAGGGACAGGCACATGGAACAGATCCGTCAGGCTGGCCAGAAGATTTAGCAATGCCCAGGCTGTTGTACAGTTCTTTGATGTGCTACAGAAAAAAAAAAAGGAGATTTTTGAGGATTTATGGCCTCTCTGCAGTGAGAGGTGAGGCATCACTACTGAGATTAGTATCAGTAACCTCCCTGTTTTCCATATTCCTAATGCACAAGACTCCCCTTTGGTTTCCCCAGCTGAACCACTTCCCATTTTGGTCACACTACAAACAGGAAGGCTCTCTGAGGTTTATTCTGTGGGATGTCTGCAGTTTCTCACAAGAGGAAGGACTTACACACTGGTTCATAGCTTTGAAGGCCCAACAGAATTTTGGGATCCACTCTTAATAGAGCATAATGTATCGTCAGGAAACACTTCAGTCACTTACACAAGAAATTATCAGCAGATGAAGTGCTCTCTCCCTTCTGCTTCTCACAGGCAAACACATCTGCATG
Source organism: Ceryle rudis (assembly GCA_033439905.1). Taxonomy (NCBI): domain Eukaryota; kingdom Metazoa; phylum Chordata; class Aves; order Coraciiformes; family Cerylidae; genus Ceryle; species Ceryle rudis. The sequence goes on along the minus strand of JAAGNO010013932.1, from coordinate 29,301 downwards.
TAAGCCCATCCCTGTGCAAATGGGGAGGCTTTGCAGGGCTCTCATCTGAGAAAACAAACCTTTCACAAACAGCAGTGAAGAAATAGCTGCAGTTTCTCTCCTGTCTGCTCTGTCTGATCCACAAAGACTCATACACGGCCCAGCCATGCCATGAAGAAAAGACACCAGTGGCTCTCCTCGCTTTCCATGCAGGTTTATGGATGCTCAAACCCTCCCCTGTGTGATTCCATCAAAGTTGCTTAGCACCGGGCAAGGTTGGGAGATGAATGCAAACCAGACTCCTCCCCCTCTACTTGAGCTCACTTTACTGGGTCTTTTCTCCTTGTGGCCTGTCTACTGGAGTTGAAGTGCTTCCCGCTGCACAGGGATCTATCTCACCACTTATCCATGTAGTTTTCTTAAAAGAAACTTCTTGTCTGGCTTTTATGGTTCCCCATCACCCATAAGGCCATTCTCTTCAGGGATGTAGGTGGAAGTAAAACTTTCTTGTTCCTTGAATGCTTTGCATGTTTTATTGTTGCTTCTTTCCTCCTGTTTTATTTTATTTTCTCTCTCTCTTTTCTTTTCTTTTTTTTTTTTTTTTTTTTAATTTATTTATTTATTTTAAATTTGCTTATTTGTTTGTTTTTCCAAAGTGTGCTCTGAAGCCAGTATGGGGAGGTGTATCTGTGTCTCAGTTGATTCCTGCTCTCTTCATCTCTTCGTGACCCCACTTGCAACATACTTTCCATTGACTCTGCAGCTAGCAAAAGGAGTCTTCGAGATGCAACAAGCCAAAGGGCTCAGACAAAGAACAGATGCTTTATGTAACTCTACGTAAGCTCCAAAGGGCTATTTCTGAAGTGGTGGAGCTGGCAGATCTCTCAGCTGAACTGTTCCTGTGGCTAGCTATTGGGTTTGTTCTTTGCTGTATTTAAGTTTCATTTGTTGCTCTGAGACTAAAATGAAAATAAAATTGGAGGGGGGGGAGACACTGTAGAAGAAAACTGTTCCACTTTGCAACCTCCTGTCTGCTTCAGCAGTGTGAATGGAAATGGGGCCAGACAGGACCACACAAAGCCTCAGAAGGGCATCACTGTGGCTGCCTCATGACTTGAACCCAACTGTTACTAAAATCTGAGTGCACAGGGTGTTTTCTTCACTTCCTCTTTTGACATATCTTTTAATTTTTTTTCAGTTTGGATTTGTGAGATGTGGAGCTCTACAGCATTTCTAGACTGTGAGGATGGTTGTCAAATGTTGTTAAATGCAGGGAGTCCTTAGAGGAAGAAAGTTGGAGGTAGTTAGAAAGTGTCTGTAATTTGTTGAACTCTTTTCTGTTTGGAAAATTTACACTTTCTGGGCAAAGAGAACTGTGTCTCTGGAATGGCTTTCTTCCCACCACCACCTTCCAAAAGGCTTTGCTGTGCAGTTAGTTCTTCTGATTGCTCAGCATTTGCAATTTCAGCTCATTTAGCACTTGTAATAAGAACAACACTGCAGCCAAATAATACTTGCTGCACTGTACTCAGATAGCATGAACTACTAGGGAGTAATTTGGTGCTGGTCTGGTCCAGACTGGGATCAGCAGAAACCAGAGAATTGTTGGTGGAGGGGAGAAGAGACGTGCAGAATCCCTTAACACACCCTGGGCATCCTGCCATAAAATGTCAATGTTTTTGACACCAATATAAAAAATAAAGAGGGAACACCAAGTGTTCTGTGTGCCTGTGTGAGGGTCAGGGGGAACTTCTTGCATTAAAAAATTACTATGTGGAGCATCTGAGAGCTCCCTCGAGTCAGGGTCTTGGCACATTTCACTGTGATGTGCATGTCCATGTGGCAAGTACCAAAGGACAGGGTGGATGGGGCAAACACAGACCCCAGCAGCTTTTCCAGACAGATCCTGTTGTTCCAGGTATGCTAAAGGTGTTGATAGAAATGGAGACACTGCTAAAAATTACCTTTCAGTAACACAAGTTGAACTTTTAGTGGGTTTTTGCATCTGCAGCTTTATTAAAATGTCACTAACTTACGCCTTGAAACCTCAGCTAGGAAGTCCACAACAGAGTCACTTTGTCTCAGCAAGCACAATGAGACCTGCAGATCTGGAGAATCATCAGGGGAAGACAGCAGCTTTTGCCTGGTATCTCCAGTCCTCCTCCTCCTCTTTCACCTTAAAGCTGGGGACAATGAGATTGCTCCTGTATCTGCTCTTCCTAACGAGTGAGTCTTATCTCTATATTTATTTTACATATATTAGAAAATAAAAGTCTTTGCCTGGAAACATTTGGAGACTCAGATTGGTTCCTTAATGTAAGCCAATCAAATTATGCTCATGTTGAAAGCTCAGGATGTTTAGACTTGTATGGAAAGTCCTTAGTTTGTAATGTGGTCTTCTACTATTTCAGAGAAGATTAAACTTTTGGGTGGGGAAAGTTTTATGGTTCATCCTTAGCAGGAGAAAAGTGGCTGCTGGGTGAAATTGTATACAAAGGTCAAATGCAAAACTAACAAGCTACGTTTGGCCTTTTATATTTTTTTTTATTTGTTTTCTTGTAGTTAAGTAGTTGAGATTTTTTTTTCTCTATTTTTCCTTTTTTTTTTTTCCCCCTTTCTAGCATCATTTTAGATACACTTTGGGATTAAGCAGTATGTGCTTTCAGGGATATAATATCCTATAAGTTTTTGGCTTGTTGATCCCCTTAACAAGAGCTCTAGAACATGTAGGACTTTTTTAACTAGAAAATTCAGAAGACCTTTATTTGGGAGTAAATTTGTGTAAAGTAACGTATGTAGTAGGTAGAAATTCAGAGGAACATTTCCCTGAATCTGTGTCGACATCATCGTGTCCTGTAGCCTCGTGGGGACAATTCTGCCATGAATCACTTTAGCTGCTTGTCCCAGAAGGGGTAACACCCTTATACTGCTACTCCATTAGCTCACGCAACAAACTGCTCTGAGGATATTACTGACCCCTCTTCTGCCACTCCACACATAAATGCTAGTTTGATTCCATATGATGAAATTTCTGTTTGTCTGGTTCCCTTTTCAAAAGACCCATCACTGTATGTACCTATTCCACCTGTATGGGAAGAATATTATTCCCTAAGTGTTCATTCCATGCCTTGATCAGCCTCACAAACTTCCTGACAAATTCTACGATTCCCGTGTTTGAGAAAAAATTATTAATTTTATTCTTTTAATGAGATGCCCATCAAAGTTCTCTGTAGCTTGCTTTGCTCTGATTTTAGATTTAACATCAAGATTTATGCTCAGCTGTTTTCCTTATTTGTGTTTGATTTTTACATATTGTATGATGGTGTAATTTTTCTGCCGATATCTTTGCTCTCATGTTACTCTGCTGTGTAACTCCCAGCTCTGCCAACATAAAATCCTCAGTGAATATCCCCATAGAAGTTACTGATGCTTTTTCCAATCTAGACATTTCTTGGTTTGGCTTATGCATAATTAAGGTGGAATCATTGGTGGAGGCTTCTATCCTTGTGTGCTTCTGTAGCTCTTCATTAGCAACCTTTTTTTTTTTCTTTTTTTCTTTTTTTTTTTTTTTCTTTGTGGGTTTTATGATGAAAGTGGCAGTGCAGAAAAATGTAGCTCTCTGACCTGATGGGTCTCGGTTATGTTCTTAAAATGAATCTAACTCGTTGCTGCTGGGTATCTGCACCCTGCAGATAATTTGTCTGTTTTGTTGGCTAATTGGCAACATGCACCTTTTTTTTTTTCTTTCTCCTCAGTTTAAGCACAGTGCACTTAAATTGCAATAACTAAAGTGCTAAAAACCTCTGAGTCATCTGTGTTGGAAATCCCTGGGAGCAGGGAGCCAGGAGCAAAAAGTTCGAATAGCTCAGCTCTGCAGGATGGCAGCAGCAGAACCCAGCACAGAGTTGAGGAGCCTCCGGTTCCCCGGCCAACTGCTGTGCGAGCCTGGGAATATTCCCTAGAGCGAGGTTAGCGCCCTGGCCAGCGCTTGTCCTTTTTGTTGCCCGCTCGAGAACTGTCATTTCAAAAGTGATGGAACTTTCCGGGGAGCTTGTTCCAGCAGATCTGGAATTCTGGTTTTGTTTTAAAGGAAGTTTGCTGGGTGCCTTTGTGAATGTGTGGTATCGTTAGGCTGACACCGTGGAAACACACAGATGCCTGGGAGTATCTCTGAGTTAAGTTAGGTGTTTTAACTGGTAGAGTGGGATTCGCAAAGCAAGGGTGGCCTGCTCTGCTCCCGCTCTGGAAGGGCTGCCTGTCTGTCCCTGGACTGTGGGACACATCAGGAAGCAGAAGCAAAGACTAGAAGCTCCCGCTGTTTGCATGTTTCATGTCACTGCTCCGACTGTGGAAGTTCACCTGTGCTTTCACAGCCAGGCTGGGAAATGATGTGGAGTTGGTTGAGATTTACCTCTAGAGTCAGGAAAGACTCTAGATGGACACAAGGACAGAAGTTGGATGAGAAATGCTAGATTGTGTCCTTAAATGCAGGTTTAGCCTAAGCTTCCACAGTCCGGGCATTCAGAGCGAGGATTTTAGGCTGGAGTAATTACTACAGTGCAGATTTTGTACTTTTCTTTTGTTCTAGTTTCACGCAGGGACAGAGTTTGTGATTGGAGTCACTTGGGCTTGTTCCTGAGTTTAGTGTGAAGTTGTGAGACTTGTGGTGTGATTGGCACAGGTTTGGTGATGCAGTGCAGCTCAGGGCTTGAATTTACAGCATTTATCATAGTAGCTTGCCTTTCATGCAACCTACTTTGTGACATTTTCAGTCTGTCACTTAGATTCAAGTATATTTATCTTCCCAGCCTGTGCATTTACTGAAGTGTTAACACACTTACAGAAATCAAGAGCTGAGGTGTGAACAGCAATAAGGGTTGGCTTGCCACTGTCTAACAGCTAAAGCACCAGTATTAGCTCCTTTTTTTGTGGGATGCCTTGCAAGGTGGGGAAAAAAAAAAAAAAGTTACTTTTAGCAGGCCAATTCAGTTAGAGTTCTGTCAATAATGGGTAGAAGTTTTTTGTGTCTCTCCTCTCCTCTCCTCTCCTCTCCTCTCCTCTCCTCTCCTCTCCTCTCCTCTCCTCTCCTCTCCTCTCCTCTCCTTTTTCTCTAGCTGTTTTATATCAATTTTGAGAAGTTACTGGATTTTTAATGGAGCTGCTCAGCAGAGTATCCATAAAATTTGGCACCAATTCGCTCCCTTGATGCCAAGCTTTGAGCTTTGTGTTAACATCCCACAAAAGCTACATTCTCCTCTTCTTACCAGGTTTGTGACAATGCTGCTATTGTGGGGAACAATCTCTGCTGCTACCAAAACCATGTATTTTTTAATCCAATGGGTTTCAGCTTCCTGTCTGTTGAATATCAGCTTCACAAGAAGTGAATCCACTGGTGCCACCCTGAAGTGACGCACCACTTGCACGAACCTTGGAGTTTTGTTTCCTCTCCTGCCTAAGCGCAGGCTCGTGAGCTCACAGGAACGTTCTGTGATATCCAAGATGGACGTTCATAACAGAACGACAGGGCTTGTGTTACTTCATTTTCATTAAGCTTGGCAAGAAAATCCTTTGTTAATCTAAATTGATGAAATCTCCATATCTTAGTATCTTCCTCCCACCAACTGCTGCTGCTGTCCCGGTGGGCAGGGTTCAGGGAGAGCTGGCTCAAGAGCCTGTGAACTATGACTCTACAGATCACAGTCTGCGCTCTTTTATTTGTTCGTTTTCAGTGGCCAAGTCCTCAAGGAGCTTTAATGTTGACACTGGCAAGACATGGATCACACCACACACAGCCTCTTTGTTGTGGCCCACAGTTCTTCAGCACTCCGATGGGAACACAACCATGTAAGGAACAGAAGAAAAACAAACAAACAGCATTTCCAGGTCTTAATGAATGCATGTGGCCTGAGGTCATGTAGCTTCTCATTTTCAATAACTGTGAGTACAGATTCCTCTGCCTGTGGCCCAGAACTGTTCCTCAGTTCTCAGGGGCTGGTAAGTGGTGTTAGACCTTCGTGGCTGTGAGGTGTACATTGTCAGCCTGTGGGCTTCATGATGCTTCTCCCCTCGCCCACAGCTAAGTTGTGGCACCGTACAGAAAGGATGTTTGTGTATTTAACCAAATGGCAGAAACAAGCAGCTGGGGTTTTGCAGTACTTCCTGGCACACTGCATCACTTCTGGGGCTGCAGCACCCACCAGCTGAGTTATGTTGTGAGCCTGGTCTGAAGACCATAAAGAGCTGGAAACTGCTGTATTTGACTATTGGTTCTGTAAGGGAAGAGAAATGGCTGGCTAGGCTGGCAAAGAGAATCCAACCACAAGCAGTTGCTATAGAAATAACCTATATTATGCTGAGCAGATTGCTCAGGCTCTGTGGCAGACAGCATATTTTACCCCCTGAGCAGAAACTGTCTGACTCAAAGAGCAGTCTCCATTTCATACAGCAATGCTGCCATTTCCTAGTATGGTGGTTGGACTTTCTTGCTGCACCTACAGCCTCCCTTTATCTCCAGTATTTTATGGGCAAGTCACTTTCCAGACCTCTTCCTTGGTCTGGGATACCTCTCCTGAATTCATAGTTCAGATAATGGAAAGGCTGATGATTTGTAGGAGAAAATAAGTGTTTTCCTTTTAGTGTCTGATTCAGCTCAAAACTACACTGAGTCCAGTTAATTCAGAGCCGTTGTCAGAATAACGGGTGGCCACCTTGGCACACAGATGATTGCTTTGCCCTGCACTGCCAAAGGACTCTGCCTAATTATGCCACCTTCTCTCTTTTCCACATTTTTTCTCATTCCACAGGATTTTGACTACTTCCTCAGCAGACAAGGGGCAGGGCAGGTTGAGGAAGTGCACTGTTTTGCAGGAGGAGATCCAGTGCCAGGAGATACCTCTGCGAGGTACAGTCCTGCTTCCCCTCCCCAACACTTGCCTCACCATGGGCACGAGGGCGTGCAGGAGCCGGGTGTTTAGAGAGAACCGGGCACGCTGCTAGGTCCTGTAGATCAGCAATGCACAGAGAGAAATGCAGAACTACGGCTGAGAGTGATGTGTCTGGAGGCAGCAACACCTCTTCTACCACAACTTAAGTCTTCACCTAAACTCTGTTGAAATATGGGGCAAAGATTTTTGTTTCCAGCATATTCATTATTGCTGTAGTTGCTGATAACATTAATTCTGGGTCCTCCTTCTAGGAGAGCAGATAGAGCTGAGCTCAGTAGTTGTAGCCTTTCTCTGTATTTATTCTGTTTGCCCGAGGCTGGCAAGTGCTGTACCCATTTTGGTTCTGTTCTCCTCCTTCGTTCATCAATCATTCATTCCTTTTCAGGAAAGATCAAAGGCTCCAAAAACATCCAGGGTGGTGGCATAGCTATTGACAGGAATTCAGATTGGATCCTGGTAAGGGACCAAAAATATCCATGGCTGGGAACAACTGTATTTTTCCAAAATGCTGGGTATTTTTACTGGGAAATGCAAATGCGCAGATATAACAGAAAAACGAAGGCTAAAAGTTCTTGGCTGGATACTGGCTGGTTGGAAGGTCAGCTGGAGCATTGCCAGCCAGGAGGGAGAACTGAGAAGGGTCTTCTCATCGGCCGAGGATGGCAGAGGACCTTGTACTTCATTGTAGCCACCCCCACTCATAGTCATGAGAGGATTGGCAGAGGAGGCTGAGGAGAGGCACCAATTTGAAGGCTAACACCTCGGTCTGGTGATTCCCCAGCCTGGCTCTTTGCCTCAGCTCAGGGCTGGAGTCCTGGGGACCCTGACGTGGCAGGGATCACAGCAGGGAAGGTGCTTTTTCACTCTCACTAGGCTTTCGGTGCTGTGCTGGGGATGCTGACTGTTTGCCAGATGGCATCTTCAGTCATCTTCTGCCTACGGCTTTGCTCATCGCTCATTAGCCTTTCCCACCACCCCCACAGGCTTGCCTGCAGAAGAAGCACCACCGAGCCTTCGCCACTACTGAGGACATGAACGGAGCTTGTACTCTGCTCACCACTGACCTGCACAGCACAGCCTTCCTCAACCTCACCAAGATGGGTACAGGAGCAAAGCCAGTACTGTGCCTTTGCAGAGGGGCAGAAACAGCAGCATGAGGCTGCCCTAGCAGCCTGGGCCTTCTGAGTACCTAACCAGCAAGGTCTATTGGCTACTGGGAAGGACCTAGAGCTGAATTTTAATGTGGTGTAGTGACGTGAACAGGGTTACAAGGTTCAGCCTTGACGATTGGCACACAGCAGCAGGGATTTTCTGTTGTGGTATCCCATGCATCTTCAGCCAGAATTTAGAAACATTCTTAGTGGATGGATGTGATAAACACCCACTGGGATTATCAAGAGTGCCTGGGCACTTAAGGCTGTTCCTTCCAACTTAATGGGCTCTTGGGTATTTAGTCATGGGTGCAGAGAGCTGGTCTGATTGTCTAGCCTTGCTCTGCCTCTTGCTGTTACTGAAAAGATGCCAACAAGTTTAAATTGGACACCTAGATGGTCTCCTTCCATCTTCAGCCATCTAACTGATATTAACGGTCTGATCCTCAGGTCTTCTGCAAATCTGGGGGCCTGGGTGGAAACAGATCCTGAGTTTAAGGTGTGTTAATTAGAAGAGTATTTTGAAAAGGTAGAGTGTATATTTTTTTTTCTTGCTTTTTAAATTATTTAGTTGAGACCAAATTAAATGGCATTCAAAGTAAAACCATCAAAGACAAGATCAGTGACACCAGCAGCTCTGTCAGCACAGATGACACCAGCAGTACTTGTGGTGAGCTCTTTGGCAGTGCAGGAAACAACCACATGTGCAAAGGTAAGTACTGGACAGTCACCAGCACTGCTTCCTTCTGTGTGCGCTGAACTGAAGCAGCATGCATTCATCTGCTGGGAGAGAGCTGGGGAGGAAAAGGGTAGAGGTTTTGAAGGTTATTTAGCTGGACCTGCTTCAGAATGGCTGGATGGTGCTGTAGTCAGAGTTTTGTTTAATATTGTGCCAATGTTCTTGAACCCTTGCTGAATGTTAGGCTGTTTAGGTGTCCCTTCAAATGTCCTTTTATATTTAACTGCATTGACAGAACTGGGAACAGAGATTGCTGTTGTTCTGGGTGGATCAGAGAACACCAAGCCAGATGAATTCCAAAATGCCAAGACCTCTATCCTCAATATGATGAAGTCAATGTGGCAGAAATGCTCAAAGGTGTGTGAACCTCTTCAGAGTCTCTCATGATTTGACAGATGGGATGGATCAGAGCTCTAATGAAGAATGGGGAGTCTCCTGGTTTGCATAATTATTGCTTTTTAAACTTCACAGTTATACTGGTAATAATTCTACTTATTCTAATGCAAGTGAGCCGAGGAGGAGGAGTAGCTGAAGAGAGAAGTGAGAGAGCTAGGAGTGGGTTTTCATGCCAGAGGCATGCTTAGATAATTTTACCAGGCAAATCTCTCAGGGCACCTTGAAACAGTACACACAGAAATAAGGAATGGGGCTTATAAGCCAGTACTTTAAATGATTTCAATAAATATGGGGACAAAGGGAGCCTGAGACATGTGGTCACAAAAGGTCTATCCAGATAGATAAGTACAGGAACTTCAGACAGGGAAATCATTGTCTTGAGAGAAAGAAAATTATGTCAGTTCCTGGAGCTGATCCAAAAGGGATCACCAGAATACAAATGTGCGATGGAGACAGAGGGATAAAGACAACGACACACTTATTACTTGCAATATATGCTTTCTGTGTGTGTGCAGTGAGGTTTGGGACTAAACTCGGCACGCTGAAGGACTTAGATCTCATCTAACCAGCTCTGGTTTTGTCATCTGCTTTCTCCAGATCAGGTTTGCTGTGGTGCAGACTGGAGCACAGGTCCAAACTGAACTGAGTCTGGAAGAAAGCTGCAGCAGACAAACTGCTCTCTACAAAGTCCGGAACATCAAGCAGCAGAGCTCGCGGACTGACATCGCAGCCGCGCTGCAGCATGTCTTGTGAGTTCACGTGTCTCAAGAAGCTCCAGGAATACTCAAGTGATGTGCATTAGTCCAGCCTCCTGCACCTCCTCTCTGCTCTTACCTTCCACTCTCAAAGCCAATGCTTCCAATGCTTCTCTTAGTGGCAGGCTCTGCCAGCTGAGGCCTGTCAATAGGTCTGTCTGGGGGACCATCGGGTCTACGGGGAGAAATTACCAAGAGATAAAGTCTGAAATCCTTCCTGCCTGACCCAGGGGCTTCAGAATGAAAATGCAGTCACTTGGGTCTTGCTTTAAGCATTTGTTCATCCGTAGACCCAAGGCCTTTCCCAACTTTTTCACTGATCAGCTGCATCTCTGGGAGTCAGGCTTTCCCTCTTGGTGCCATTTTCTTCTCAGTAGCCTGACTAACAATACTGACCACACTGTAAAAATGCTCCATATGCTATTTGTGAAAGTGCTTGTGAAGTCAGAGCTACTGTTTGTGGACAGCCAATGTCCCTGGAAAGCTGAAATCCGTGTGCACGTTTGCCTTGCACATCTGTATTCTTGTGTGCTGAGAGCTCAGTGAACATCAGCACCATGCCACCCACACTGACATTTCTAGCTCTACAGACATGGCTTGTCCCACCAAATACCTCTAGGCTTCTGTCTCCACAGGGATAAAGTCTTTGAGCACCATGACTCCAGCCAGACTGATGACAAGATAATAATTGTCATGACATCTGGGCAAGCATTTCTGGACAACCATAGACTGAGAAATGTGTTGGACTCTCTGGAAATGGCTGTGGTCAAACTCTATGCTCCTGGGGTGAGTGGGAAGCGTCATCAAAGCCACACTTTGGTTTGGTTTTTGTTTTTTTTTTCATGAAAGCACATATATAGGGAAGTGATGTTTCCATCCACCCCATGTGTCTGCATTGGGTGGAAGAATAATGCCTTAGACTTGCAGAATGTCCAGTCTGAGATGCCCTGGATCCTTTGATGCACTCAGGCCTCTGTCTTCTTGATGCCAGAGAGCTTATTTTGAGGGAGGTTAAGGTATGTATGCTAGAAACAAAGATGCTTAGGTTACATATGTCTTGTGGCTCTAGAACTTTGACATTTATTTTTTTCTTCACAAATAGGGGCTTTATAGGGAATCTAGGGTCAAGGTTGCTTTACCCAGCTTTCAGAAATCTTCTTCCCTTTTCAGAGCTTTCAAGTCTGGGAATTTGTTGGGTTTTCCTGTCTGTTTATGAAATGTGTTCAATCTCCCTGTCTGATGGCTTTTCTCTCTAGATTGGAGAGCTCATAAGCAACCAGTGGGTCCCAGAAGAGCTGCAGAAAGTTAGAGGTGACTGGTTTGTGCTGTCCACATATGAAGATTTTGACAGTTTCCTTTTGGAGTTGGAGAGAGAGACTCTGAGTGATTCAGGTAAAAGAAATCCCACTCCTGACACATCTGTGTTCTCTGTAACTTACAGAATGGATCTCTGATGGTGAGTGGTTTCATTGCTTCAGCAGTGTAAATACATCTCCAGATCTTACCAGTTTTTGTAGTCACTTGCCCAGCAACAGCAAAACAAACACAAGTGATTTCTGTTACACTATGAACAGTCCTGCTCAGCCAGCCAGCCAGGAGGACAAGAGACCGTGTTTGGTGTCCGTGACCTGCAGCTGTAACATCAGTACAGAAATAGGTGCTTTACAATGCACGCTTTGACCCCGTGGTCAGTGCTGCTGTTACGGTACTTACACTTCTAGGTGTGCTCAGAGCTGTTTATTTCTGTTCATCTGTAGCTGTATTTTTAAGATGCAGTCCTGACCCCACAGCCTTCAAAACTCACAAGGATTTCCCCGGCACCTATAGTCTTGTGCTGGAAAGTAGTGCTGACTGCCAGGCAGCAAGGTGCAGGAGCGCTGTGTGGGCAGTAACACAAGCTTTTGGTTCACCTTTTGCTTTCTCTCCCACTGCCTTGTCATCTTTGCTCAAACTTGCTTTCTGTTTCAGCTGAAAATATTCCAACTGAAGCACCAGAGCACAGAAGCACCCATGACAGTGGTGAGAGCAAGCTCCCTTCCTGGATGGAGGATGATAAAGAGGAGGAGGAAAGTAGCTTGTGTAGGTAGTCAAGTATCTTCTAACAGAATCATGCCATGGAGTGACAGAGTCTGGGGACTTGCTGAACTGTGAGCTGCCAGACCTGAGCTGTAGCTCATGCTGAAATGACAGCTGAGCAGTCTTGGCACAGTTCAGTTGCTTGTTTGAGTGAGATTACTTGTGCATTGATCGGTAACACTGGATAAAGGACTTGGGCCTGACCGAGACTGCTGATTGCCTTCTCCTCATGCCTTTCCTTTCCATTTCCTGGGCAGCTTCTGGAACAGAGATTGCTTTTATTCTGGATGGATCAGGGAGCATAAATCCAGAGGATTTTGAGAGAGCAAAAGCATTTATCTACAAGATGATGAAGACACTGTATGAGCAGTGCTTTGAGGTACTTTCTGCTCTCTTCAGCAGGCTAAACAATGTGCTGTGCTTAACTTAACTTACTCATCACCAAAATTTGGGACTATGCAGGTTTGTTTCCATTAGGATGTAAAAGCACTTCCACAGCTTGCATGTATTCTCAACATAATTGTGCTTCCATCTTAGCAGTACATTCCCAGTCTTGATCCCAAGAACACTGTAGATATAAAAAGTCTGATTTGTATGCTCAGAAATCCCTAGCTCTGCTACTCTGCTGAGCGTGGAGCCCAGCGAGCACCATCTCTGCTTTCTTGTAAGGTGACAGCCATGACTTTCTTTGGGTTTCCTGTCTCTATTCCTATATTGTGACACCTGGGCCAAACACAGCAGGAAAATGAAACTTAAAAACTTAAATCAGTGTTTCCCAAAACAGTTTCTCTCTGCACTGATAGAGCTTTCGCTTTCCTCAGCTATAAAATACTTACAGTAATCTCTATATCCGTACTAGAGATAGTTAAAAGCCACTTTCTACTGAAAAAAATCATTCTGCATAATCTGGCCAATGTTTCTGTTGGAATTTCTGCACTAGCAGTTGTAAAGAATCCTTTTGCTCTGAATCAACAGTTGTCACAAGCAGGTGCTTATCTGCTGCTTCCTTCCAGTGTGATTTCGCAGTGGTACAGTATGGGTTTGAAATCAGAACCGAGATCAACCTGCGAGAAAACTGGGACCCTCGTGCCACCCTCCAGAAAGTACTCAATATTGTGCAAGTGTGCAACGTGACCAAAACAGCATCTGCCATGCAGCATGTCCTGTAAGCAACAATGAAAATAGTACGAGAAATGAAGGGGATGAATTTCTGTGGCATTTCGCGAGTCAAGGAGACGGAATTCTATGGATGTTGAGCTCCTGAAATCAGTCCTTTATCTGGCAATGGTTGAATGGCAGGCAGCTGATCCTGTGCCTTGTTTTAGAGGGTTAGAAAAGCCAGCTGTTGGTGCTTAATTCTTGGTGGGGGGGATGCTCAGGAAGCAATGGAAGGGGAGACAGCATCAGATAGTTATTTGTATCTGTGTGAATAGGAAAGAATTTCTCTCGCCTCCTTGCTGTGACTGTTAGTTGCAAGTGCATAGTTCAACAAGATTCTTCCTTCTGTCCCAAGAAGGGAAGCTTCAACTTGCCCCCCAAGTTCTTGATGAAGGGACTGGAACATCTCTCCTGTGAGGAAAGGCTGAGAGCCCTGGGGCTGTTTAGCCTGGAAGAGAAGCCTGAGAGGGGATCTTAGGAATGTTTACAAATATCTGCAGGGTGGGGGTCAAGTAGAAGGGGCCAGGCTCTTTTCAGTTGTGCCCAGTGACAGGACGAGGGGCAATGGGCACAAGCTGAAACACAGAAAGTTCCACCTCAACATGAGGAAAAATGTCTTCACTGGGAGAGTGACAGAGCCTGGAACAGGCTGCGGAGTCTCCTTCTTGAGACTTTCAAGACCCATCTGGATCTGTTCCTGTGTGGCCTGCCCTGGGTGACCCTGTGCTGGCAGGGGGGTTGGACTCAATGATCTCCAGAGGTCCCTTCCAACCCCCACCAGTCTATGATTCTTTGTTTTGATGTTTTACCAGGGATTCTATCTTCACTGAAAGTCACGGGTCCCGCAAGGATGCAGCCAAGATCATGATTGTGCTTACAGATGGGGAAATATTCCTGGATGAAATGAACTTGACAACAGTGATAAATTCACCCAAAATGGCAGGAATCAAGCGCTATGCCATTGGGGTGAGTTGGGAATGCGCTTGGATCGTATCCTCCTTCCATTTCTTGGTAGCACTGGGGGCAGAGAAAAGGAGAAACTGATCCATGCATGGTCCCAGTAACTAAAGGGAAAGGGAAGTATAAAATAGGGAGGGGAAAGATAAACTATGGTATAAACTGATGCTAAAATCTGTGTAGTGTCAATTATATGCCCATGTTTGTTCCTGCTACCCCTACTACATTCAGTGCCCTGTGTCCACTTACTCTTGGGCTGTTCAGGATGGAGCTGTGCTTTCAGTGGAGCAGACCATCTTGTTTTTCCTTGTACAAAGTGTAGAAAAATCTTTCTGGAATGACTGAATCTAGTAAAGTACTTAACCTCAGTCCAGTCTATCTCCACAAAATATGGTTTATGTTTTATGTTTTCTTATCCAGGTTATTCTGGAAAATTAATAAAAATTAAAAGGTGTTCTGACTTGCCTCCCCAAGGACAAAACAGCAGAACTGAGGGGTCATTTTTCATTGCTTGGTTTTGATCACAGTCCTCCTGACTCAAAACTAAGCCAAGAAGTTGAAGCTACCTTCTAGAAGAAGTGCATGCTTAAAATTTTAAGTCTTTTCAGAACAAAACTTTTGATATATTCTTAAGTTAGCCAGCAAATTAACCCATGTGTGTATCTGTCAACAAGGCTTTATTCTGAAGTTTGCTTTCCGACATGCTGTATGTCCCCTCAAATGATCTTTCTGCTTTGTCCTTTCATTCTTTCTGGACAGGAAAATGTTCAATTTTATGATGTCTTGTTATTTGTTGATTTCCAAAATAAATTGTTGGGTACAACAAAGGTACATACAGCAAATACAGCCCCAGACAGTTACCTGAAGAGGTTTTTGGTGTCCAGGAGACACCAAGACTGTCCACTACACTGACTACCAAAGCAATTGCTATTTCTGGGTTTACACTTAGTGGCTGAAGCTGAGGTTTTTACCACAAGCTGTTGAATGAAGTAGGTGGGGGTAAGGGGACTAAAGGCTGCTTCTTTTAATTGATTTGCATCTCTTCTGCAGGTGGGAGATGCCTTCGAAAAACCCAAGGCCCTGAATGAACTGCGGTTAATTGCATCCGGTCCAGGTGACACTAATGTATTTCAGGTGACCAATTATTCAGCGTTAGATGGGCTGCTTTCCACCCTGAAGCAGAGTATTATCGGTATAGAAGGTAAATAGCAACCTTTCTATTTCATTAGTACCTGTAGAGATATAAGGAGAAAGCAGCTTACCCTGTTTCTGTTGCATCCTCAGGGATGCAGGGTGATGCCCTGGAATATGAGCTTGCACAGACTGGTTTCAGTGTGCAGATTGTGGATAAGGTAAGTGTTCTGCATTTAACCTTGCTCAGCAGTTGTATGCTCTGCTGCTTCCACACTTGGAAGGATTCAGGCGGTCCCTCACCAGAAATTATGGTGATACAAAAATGAGATCTATGTGGCCAAACCTGTTTTGCAAGACACTATTTGCTTTTAATGTGTCAGATAAGCAAAAATATCACTGGTGTAGTCAGTCAGTAGTGAATTTTATCTTGGGATGGGATCTATCTCATGTGACCTCTGTTCTAACCACTGAATCCTTTTTATTCCACTGGGCAAAAGAGCTATCTCCAGCTGGCAGCTTTGATTTCGCTGTCATTCGCATCCCCAGTGCACAAGTCGAGGACCCTGTTGCAAATAAGATAACTCCTCTCTTAGAATCTGGCTTAAAACCTTGGTCCATCCAGGGCAAGAATGACCTCTGTCCTTGTCAGGAGGAGGAAACAGTGGAGGAGGACACTAAGGAACATTCAGCAGCCTTGGCTGCAAGGACAATGTGATCCAGTTTTGCTATAAAGCTCATGTAGTGAGCTGGGACATGTGCAGCTGCTTCTCTGGTGCTGGGCAGTCACCCTGTCTGTCTTCAACATCTGGCAGGAGCTGGTAGAACTGCCCAAGGTACGGGCTCCAGGAAAGAGAGCAGAACACTCTGCTCCTCGCTGGACTGCTTTGCAGGGTGCTCGAGGCGATTGCCCTGTGTCCATCTCCCAATTTACAGTTTGTTACTTCTGCAGCAAGTCTTAATGTTTGGTGCAGTGGGGGCCTTTGACTGGTCTGGTGGAATTGTGCTGTATGATCTGGCAACCAAGACTGCTGTGTTCCTCAACGAGTCCAAAGAAGAAGCCACGAAAGCAAAATACAGTTACCTAGGTAATGAGCTTACTCCTCTCTGAGACCAAATGACAACCTGATGGAGTTTTGCTTGGTTTGTGTCTAGTGCAGTATGGTGACACTGACAGCATTTACCTGAAGGCAGCCACCTCCTGCAGCATCTTACTGGATTTTGAATATTTTATCTAGCTGGGAGAGAGATTCTGGTGAAAACATTCTCTGTCTCCTTATCTGGGGGAAGATATGTCTTGTTTTCTCCTATGAATTATGATGCCTTGTGGTATTACTCTGTTAATAGATGCCATTTGGTTTCCCTGTGTAAGAATACCTGCAATGATGAGCATTTTTGAGAGCTGATAAGGAGAAGTATTTCAATTGTTGTGAGTGTCTGGAGAAGCAATAGCTTGTGAATCAATACTCTTCTTGGCTTGGTGACAAATACAGCCTTGCTCATTCACCCCAGTGCTCTGTAGCCTCAAGAGCCCTGTATCTCCTGACCGTAGTCTGGGCCATAAAATGGTACCAGGTAATATGAGGTGCTGCAGACTCTTTGTGTCAGGATTATCCTCCCTTTACCTCTCTGTTACAGAAGCTCCACAATGGATCTCTCTTTTGCTTTTTTCTATACAGAGTATAGTGCTTTCTTCACTTCTGTGAAGGGTGATAAACCTTCCAGCATGCAGACATAGGATTTAAAAAGAAAAAAAAGCGAACCGAGACAAATGCTAAGAAAAGTCATCAAGAGTTCGAGGCTGTTTTTCAGAGCAGCTGTTTATTCAGTTACACTGCAAGCTGTTAAGAGAGGAAAACCTCAGCTTTGCTGGCTCTTCTCAGAAAAGTTACCTGCTATTTCCTAATCAATAGCTTTATGAGATGCTCTCTATTTGAAACTATCGGCTGCAACGACTACACATGGTGCAAACTCTGGGATCTCATTGAAAATGCAGGTCTAGGTCTCCAACCAAACTCGGGGGGCTTTTTTCCTGCAGGCAAAGAGCCTGGTACTGACTGTGTGTGCTGGTTTTGCTTCTTGTGTGAATGCACCAGGGTACAGCACGGCAGTGGTGCGCACAGAATACGGACCCTTGTACG
>JAAGNO010013932.1:0-11774 GCA_033439905.1 Ceryle rudis | reverse complement strand
TGCTGGTTTTGCTTCTTGTGTGAATGCACCAGGGTACAGCACGGCAGTGGTGCGCACAGAATACGGACCCTTGTACGTGGCTGGAGCTCCACGGCACGGCATGGAAGGGAAGGTGTTGGTGTTTCAGGATGGCCGCTTGAAACAAACCCTACAAGGAGAACAGGTACTGTGCTTCCCTCACCCAGGGGCAGTCGGGTCAGTGGGCTGCACACATCCATTCACTCAAACAGCAGCTGCATTTTCTCCTCCAGACACACCCACACCCTTACCCAGGCATCCGATTCAGCCAGATGTGGATCGCACAGGCTTTGCTCACTCCATAATGTTTTGGGAACATCTGAAGAAATCGTGAAATTTGGAAAAAGACTGGGAAAAAAATTAGCTAAATGGAGTGTACTATATTTATATTCTGTTCTCATAGTTCACGGGGAAAGAGGTCGTCAGCTGTGGTATTCTTTTTCCTCTGTCAAATTGTTGAATAATGATTTTGTTACTGCTAAACTAGTTACAGGATCTGTCCCTGAGGATGGCTGTAATAAAATAAATAATAGGAAATGATCCACATATAAGTAGATATGTGATGGTTTGTTCTAAAAATTGCCTTACTGCTGCAAAGGACACTAATTCTACAAAGCTATATATAGAGAATTCCAGTGAAAGAGCTGCTTGTCTTTTTCTGGAGCACAGGTTGGATCTTATTTTGGATCTGAGCTCTGCCCACTTGATGTGGACCGTGATGGGCTGACAGATCTTCTCCTTGTTGGAGCTCCATTTTATCACGTTCAAGGGGAAGAAGGAAGGGTTTACGTCTATCGCCTGGAGACAGAGGTAAAAACACTGTTAGCGTAAACACTGCACGTTGGGGATTTTCCAACCATGCCTAAGTAGTGACAAGTAAAACATTCCTCCTTTGTGCTCTCACTGGATGTGCTCTCCCTGTATGGTAGAGGACTGCAGGCTGAAGCCAGCAGTCCTGTCTTAGTCATTAGCATAGAAAATAAAAATAACTAAAGAAATAAAAGCGTTCTGTACCTTAGATACACTCCTCACAATGAGATAAAATCCTTTCTTTTGCCTGTACGCAGGCACTTTGTTGGTTCAGATCTTGCTCTGCCAAGCAGTGTTCTTCACAGCACTTGCAATAGACGTGTGCACGGGCAGCTGCTATAACTTGTAGCAAATGAATTGTTTTGTGGGCCTAGCTACAGGATCTGTTACACAATATACAGGATATAAGTTAATTGTGTCATTTTGAAAGAGAAGTGAACTATAAGAGCAGACCAGTAGAAAACCCTCTTTGGTGCACTGCTAAAATCTGCTTAGGGCACGTACAGGCTGATTGGAAGCAGAAAACATCATCTGTTAGAACTCGAATAACCTGCACCCTCTTGTGGCTTGTTTCTGCAGTAGGGTGGAGAGGATGGGATGGTTTGTGTTGTGAAACGGGCTAAATCTCAACTCGGTCTGCTACTGATTCGGTGTGTCCACTTGGACAGGGCTGTGCAGAGACCCTGCATCTGTGCCAGAATTTGCATGCTCTCTGTGGAGAAGGATGAAGCTTTTGTTCTGAGAGTCACCTGGTATCTTGAACCTATCGTATTGTTTAGGGCTTTATTGTTCACTTTTAAGCATTATAAGTGTGCAGTAAGACACATGTGAGAGTTACTCAGGGTACTCTTGCTATAAATGGTTTCCTTCCTGGATGTTTTTCAGACTGGTTCATTCACCTTGAGAGGACACTTAAACGTGCAGGTGACCTCTCCTTTTGCAAGGTTTGGGTTTACTGTGGCCAGCATTGGAGACATCAATGGGGATGGATATGAGGACGTTGCGGTTGGAGCCCCCCTTGAAGATCGGCTTTCAAACAGTTCCTCTTTTGGCAGCATTTACATCTTTAATGGTGATAAAGACAAGATCAAGGGATCTTTTTCTCAAGTACGTGTCTTGTTGGGAATTGGCTCCAATACACCGTGAGAGGGAAAGGCTTCTGGTTTTGTAGCAAGAGGCTGGGAGGAAGGACTTCCACGTTTCATTTGCACTGATGGGTGAGAAATTTGCAGATGTCGGGTGGTTTCTGCAACTCCGCAGGTTTCTGCAGCAGAGCTGCTCCTTAACTGTCATTACTCCTCCTGTCTGCTTGGGCAGAGGAGATGGATTCAGGTGCTGCCTGGAAAGCAGCGTAGCCTTTTGTGAGCCTTCCATTACAGGAAGTTAAGAAGCAGTATTTTGCATTTTTGTGTTACAAAATCATCCTCGCGGCAGCCTCGTGAAAGGAAGTATATTTTCCCAAGGACAGGAGAGAGATCCTGACTTATGTTTGTTGATGTTTCCTCCCCTTTTAGAGAGTAAAAGCTTCTGAAATTTCTTCAGGACTTCGGTATTTTGGACAATCCATTGATGGTGGCTTTGATCTCACTAACGATGGTCTCCAAGATATTACAGTAGGATCACTGGAGAACGTGATCGTGCTCCGGTAGGTAACGAGTGCTATTTTTTAGTGTGCTGGGGAAATGCTTCAAAGACAAATATAGAATCTGTGTTCCAAGCACTCGGTAATGATTCTATTTTTATTCAGCATCGAAGGGACATAAAAAAAGTAATCTTTCCCAGTGCTAGAAATTATATAAAAGGTAAAGCCTTTAGTTCAGCTTGCAAATGCTTTTGCCTTTGTAAGTCTAAAGCTCTGAACAAGTACAAGAGACTGAACATGAACTGATTAACATAGATTCGGGTCTAAGATGATCTTGACATCTGCAATTCAGTGCTGGAAATGTAGGTCATTTAGACAAAAAAATAATTGCTTTACAAACCGTACCTCGCTGTCATCAAACATCTGGTAGCTGAGAGACCCGTGCAGCTCACAAAGGAAGAGACACGACAGACAGAGTTGATTTTTGTTCTTGCATTTTGTATTTGAAATCAAATTGTAGATAGCGAATTTGAACCTCTAGATAATGAGTTTATCTAATGGAAACATAAATACCGTGTTTAATTCTGAAACTCCAGCCATTTTGGTGTATTTTGGCTGCCTGTTCCTTCAGACTCTTGGGATTTTGTGTGTTCTGAATGTTCCCAGCAGAAACTGGAACTTCTGTAAATAGGCCAGCCTGGTCCAGGTGAAATACCATGGAAATACTGAGCAGTTCTTATTCTTGCTGCCAGGTTTTCTTAAAATACTTTTTCCTGTAATGTTTCAGTTCAAAAATCTATATTTAATTCTGATCTTTATCTGTTCTTCCCTGACTAGCTCCAGACCAGTTGTCCATTTTCTCACCAGCATGAGATTCAACCCTGAGAGAATCCCAGTTTTCCAAAATGACAGCACTGTTACAGCAAAACTGTGTTTTGATACAATCTCAGCTTCACCAGTGTCTCAGGAAGGTAATAAATGGGAATTGGGATCAGACTGAAATCTACAGTGCTACACTGTTCTTGGAAACTTGGCACCGAGGACAATTTCTGGTACAACTAACAAAGGATTCTGAATATCTTGCAGTGCTTTCACAGTTATACGTTCTCTACACGGTGGACTTAGATGTGAAAATGGCAAAGAGGAGAGTACAGTTTGAAGATCAGAACACCACGGCAAGTGGAAAGCTGTTGGTCAGCAAGCGCATGTGCTCTGAGCTGCAGCTTCACATGCTGGTAGGTGACGCTGGGTGACCCCACTATAGAAAGAAGGGTGGAGAGGACAGGATTTTTTTTTAACAGAATCTGCGTGATGAGTTTGTCTCAAAATGCAGAAATACTACAATGGGTGGGGTTTTCTCAGCGTTAGACTTGCTGAGCATGTTCATAGCTGAGGCAGGAGATGTGTCATGCACCGTTTTGGTTTGTATTGCTACAAATCAGCCTCTCGCCCTCTCGTCTGTACGTCAAGCGTTTCTAATCCTAGACTTGTAGGAGAGGCACGAAGCTCTACAGAATTAAAGCAAACGTAAGGAAACTGTTTATCACAGTGAGTAACTGGATCACCAAACGCATTATCCAGGGGATGTCACAGGAGCCAATGTATAAAATGATCAAAAATATTTGACAAGCTTATGGGCCACTGATGGCTGTTAAACAGTGGCCCAAAGCGAATATCTGAGCCATAGGGGCCCTAAATAGGCCTGATGATAGAAGCTGGAACAGAGATAAGGTGTGAAGACTTTTGCATTTTAATGCCCATATATTTTCTCAACTTCTTCTTCCTTTCTTGTAGCCATGTGACTTTGACTGTTTTTCCAGTGTTTTTCTGAGAGTTAAACACAAACTCTTTAAGAAAAATGGTAATGTGGAGTTTGCTGTTCCTGTGCAGAATAGATACCAGCCATCAGAAATGCATTTTCAGGTAACAAAAGGCGAGCAAAGAGCTTTCTCTCTTTCCAGAATGCAAAGCTTTTACTATTAAAAATAAAAATATGGTTTTCTAAGCCTTTGCGTGTCATCTTCAGCCCTCTGCTCCCTTTCTAGTTATCAGTACTGTGCTCTGGGCCCAGGTTTTCCCCAAACCGTTGTTCAGATCTTAAGAGAATCTCACGTCTAAGGTCCAGCCTCAGATCTGCTAAAAAAATTCCTTTACTTTTGGCCATAACATTACTCCTGTGCCTCTGTATAAAATGAGATGCTGCCCGTGAAGAAGGCAAATGGTTTGTGTGTTTTATGAAATACTTTTCAGATATTGAGCTCTCTGTTACATTCAGACCTTGAATGGTATATTTTGGTAGTAACAACTAAACAGTTTTCTAATGAAGTAATTTTTAAAATAATTGAAATAATGTAGATTATTTTTTTTTTTAGTTGTTTGTTTCAAATATCTAGTTGGGAGGCTGCAAACCTCTAATAAACTTAAAGGTCAAGTTTGCTATACTGTCCCCTCTCTTGCAGTTCAGCAGCAGGATTCCTACAAGCTCATCTAGCTCTTTTTCACAGAAATCCAAATCACAGCTGCTGAAAGAAATCCAGAAAGCTCTGTAAAGAGGCAGCTTTTTGCTACTTGAGTCTTAACCACAGTTCAATATTTAATTAGTTGTCCATAAAGCACAGGACAGAAAAGTTAGGACAACATTTAGCACTGAGCAATAATGGACACTAATTACTATAGTCACAGTACTCTTAGGGATTATGATGTCAATGGTACATTTATTTCTTAAGAATAATTCATGAGATTCTCGAGTGTTGGTCAGCATTGCTTAGTGCTTATGCACCTAACATCTAATTATTAGTTATCATTGAACTTCTCCAGAAATATCAGCCACAGACAGTAGATTTATATCGCTGAATAAAACTATTGTTAAAGGAAGTAAACTCATCTCTACGAAATCAGTGGCACAAGCATATCAATATACTTAGTCAAGAAAAACATAGTATCTGGAAAAGTAATTAATCCTTTGCCCTGTGGCAATCTGGGGTAAACAACTGGCATTCTTTAAGGTCTCTAAGAAGACCCTGCCCCTAGTGAAGGCTTTTCATGTTATTGCTAACAGACCTTCTCCTGAGAGTTGAATTATGAAACATCATCAACTTAAGACTGAATTATGACTAGAGGGTCTCCTATTGCCACCTCCTCCTTAACTGAGGTCAGGGCAATTTTGTTTTGTCAGAGAACGTACATGTAAATGTAAAGACACTCAGAATTTGCTATCTTGGAAAAGTTAGGACTGTTAAAATCTGACTTGATCTGTGTTTGCTTTCAGCTGCCTTACAAGAAGGACTGCAACAAGACCATCTGCACTGCTCGTTTAACTTTGACAAGTTGGATTCAGTGAGTCATAGCAGTTGAATTGCCCAGATTTTGCATTTAGCATTCATATAAAATGTCATCTTTGTGCTTAAGATGTTTTCTTCAACTTCTCGGACGAGATTTGCCGTCCCTCTGACGTTACTTTCCATCCAGTTCACCCTTTCCATAGTGTGACATCCACATGCTGCTGTAACTGGGTGTCTCCATGGGCGCTGCTGGGCTGCATCAGGAAACCTCAGAGGAAAGGTCAAGGTTTAAACAACTGTAGTCATCCTCAAATCACAATTCTGGCATTTAATTGTGAAGACGTGATTTTGTTTCAGGCTGATGCACAGCACTACGTCAAGGAGCTGCTCAGTTTGCATAGCCTTGGACAAAACAGCAGGCACTGCTTCAGTGTGAAAATGTACCCTGGAGATTCACTCAAAAGCTAATTAAGCAGAACAATGTTTAAAGGCTATTTAGATGTAAACCAGAAATGATAAAATGTTACATAAGTTTGGAGGTAACTGCCTTTGACATTAAGAAGGAAGCATTTTCTTACAGACCCTGAATATTGAATAATTAATCGGGTTATTGCATTATTCTGTGTGTGAAAGCATTTGGAGGGAGTAATTACCAGAACCAGAATGCTTCAGGCCTCTTACTGAACAACAACCCTTAGACATTGCATGTCACCCATCTCATTTTTCTGTCTGCTTCCAGAAAGGAGTTAGTGGTGGGCCACACTAAAGAGCTGACCATGAATGTTTCACTGACCAACAGCGGAGATGACTCGTACGTGACCTCTATGGTCTTGAGCTATCCTAAAACCCTACACTTTAAGAAGGTGGCTGTTGAGGTAAGACTGTAGAACAACTCTTCAGCTAGCAGCAGACTGCCGAAAGAAAACCCAGCTCAGGCTCCTATTAATTTATGACTTAAATAAATCCTGAAGTAAGGTCCAGGGAAGAGAAGGAGCATTTCAGTTGCTAGGACTAGAGCCTAAATACTGGATTTATCTGATTTAAGACTCCCAAGCTTTTATTGGGCTATTTGTACCTAATTCATTTTATGAGCAGACACGGACTGAATTGAATTTCCCTGTCTGTTTGTATTCAACGTTAAAGAGCATTCCTGTTCTGTTGGCAGCCATCCTCTCCCGCTGTTCTCTGCGGCCAGCCAACACCATTAACTTCTGTGGTCCTAGCCTGTAGCTGCAGAATTGGGCATCCAGTATTCAAGAAAACAACTGTAAGTAGAGATCATTATTTTCACTTTTTCTTTTCCTGCCTCTTAATGACACTGAGTAGCTGCTCTTTCATCCTCTAGCTCTACGATTAGGCCAGAGACACAGTTCTTTCTAGTTCAGCTTGTGGCCGGTGTGCATTTTCTCAAGGCAGGAGATCATTTTCACATTCCTGCACTTCACTTCATGTCTGATTTCTCCAGAAAGGGAAAATAAGCAGAAAATACATCAGCCATCATGTTTTAACAGTGCCCTGGTGAATGAAAGAGTATTTACAGGGTAATCAATATTTTGTTCTGTCTTTCTCTTTCTTCAAAACAGGCAAAATTTTCAGTGATTTGGCAACTGGAGGAAAGCGTATTCCAAAATAAGCCTGCGATCACCGTTAATATCACCAAGTGAGTATTGCTGTTTTCACCACAAAATACCCTGTGAACTAAGTACCCGAATTCCAGCTCGGTGTCCGTGCTACTCACCAGTCACTGGTTATACAAAACTCTACCTCTGCAACCTTCCAAAGCATCTGGATCCGTGTGAAAACCCTTTCCTTCCCATATAATTTTAGCTTTGCTCATACTTCATTATTTCATACTTAATTATTTCAGCACCCTTTAAGATCCTAATTTAAGTGCAGTACATATTTAAAAGCTTGAGTTTTCGGAAATGGCAGACTGGGTTCTGGCATCCTCCCTCCTGAGCAGAGAGAACTGGTGATTAAAATATGTAATCCAGCTCTGTTCCAAGTAAAGCTTTCACTCCAAGTGATTTGGATAAAAATAGATGTTCAGGGCATTTTTCTTGATTAGGGGCTTTCTAATGGGGGGAAATTATAATTTAGATTCCTTGTTTGTCACCTTCCGTTAAATTTTAAGGGGACTGATGAGTACACAGCATTTTTTTAAACAGGAAGCATCTTTAAAAAGAAAATGAGAACTCATCCCTGGCAGCTACGCTTCCTGGCACACAGTTTAAGGCAAAGATTTCTGTAGGAATTTAATGTCCAGTTTTGTAAAGGGTAGAAGCTTTAAATTCTGATGAATGAAAACAATACCACATATTCACGAATTGGCATTAGTCTGTGGCGAAACATTTCGAGGTAATGGCAGCTTTCAAAACCTGTAGTACTAAAGGGCTACTCCAACACTCCTGTGCCGTGTCACCATGGGGGCTGGCACCTCTCCTTCCGTGAATTACTGCCCCTCTTTCCACCCCTCTTGTACGGCCACTGTTAGCACTTCTCAAACCACAGAAATGAAGCACCAAGGCAGGATAATGTTGTTTCACTTATCTTTTTTTTTAAAAGCATAAATGAAAACAGCACCATTCTGACTGAAGAACACGTCCTTGATGTCAGATATGCATTTGCTGCAGTCTTGACCAAGTAAGTTTTAAGAATATTCAATTATATTCCATTACTTTAATCAATTAAAGGGAAAAAAAAAAATAAAAATCAAGCAGATGCCTGGTAAGATTCCAATACAATTTCCATCTTGGTAATTTCAAGCACTGCAGATTTTCAAGTCACATTTTCTGGTACTAGACAGCAAAAGTAGAGTCTGGAAGATAGAACAATAAAACCATATCATGGGCAGGGGGTCACTTAGGGTCTAACTGCTTAGGTTGTAAAAAGTAGACTTCAAAATAGATGCATCTTTGAACCTAACTGACAGACTGGATATACACCCAGGGGGAGAGAGAGGCTGCACAGTGTTCCACTTAGAACAAATCTGAAGCTGCTACCCCTTCATTACTTAATGCATCTGCGTCACTGGAGGTACTAATTTATAAAATTAATCTAATTCACCTTTCACTGTTTGATTTATCGTTCTCTTTAGACCAGTTTCTTTAATGTATGTGAATGTTAATGGAGGACTTCATGAAACTAAAGAGTTCAGATTTAAAGTAAGTATAACTATGAATTTAGGTCATCTCACCCATCTGCAGTCAGGACTACAGAGCACTTACTGCCTTGTGCATTTTCTTCTGTAGGTAAATGGAGAAAATCGCTTCAATGCTACCATCAAGTTACAGATTTGGGTTCCTATCAAGATACAAGGTCACAACATAATCGCAGTCAAAAATGCATCAGGAACACAGGTACTTTTTCTTACTTTTTTTTTCATAATCAATTACCTCTTAAAATGGGGGGGGGGAACCCCACCATCTTGCAGATATGAGTGCTTTTAAAACCTACACTACAAAAAGTTTACATATTTACATTTTGTGGCATCATTCCGGGTACAAATTTTGCCAAACTGAACAAAAGTTGCATTTTAAAATTAAGTCAAAACGTGGGGTTTCCCCTCTCTGTCCCCAGTTGGGCTGACGCTGTTTACCCTTGTCCTCACTGACCAGAACTGTTTCTTTCTTTGGGTTGTTGGTTTGATTTTTTAAAAAAAAAAGAATTTGTAAGAAAGACAATGTAATAGGGAAAGAACTTTTAATAGTCTAAGACTAAAAAGGTAAGAAAATGTCTGTGGAATTCAAAATATTGAGCCTGAGGAAATTTTTTCCCCACTTCTGAAACATCAACTCTGTTCTTTCCCCCACATCACACCTCAAAAGTACATATGGAAGCATCTCAGATGATTTTTCTTTCAGGTTTTTTAAGACATTTTTGATAGCATATTATACATATTGGTAACCGATCGTAACAATTCTTCATTTTGCCAACACTGAAAAAGATCAGACATAAAACAGCAGAGGAAGAGGCATCATCAGTGACTTGCTTCTTGGAGACCTTGCGCTCCCTCGCTCACTGGAAGAAGCTGCTCCTCTGTAAAACGTCATGGGCAGACTCGAAGTTCAACACTTCTTTGTGGAACTTAACCAGATGCTTCTTTATATTCCTCATGGCAGAGCTTGATTCTTTTGACTTGTAGCACATGCCTTTCAAAAATTTATCTGCCAAGTAGTGCAGCCAGAGGACGTTGCTGTGGGGATTATAGTCAGTCCAGCTGTTGGAGTTCTCTGCTTTCATCTGCCTGTAGATATCAAACTGATAGTCCCCTGTGCCTTGAAACAGTTCTTCATCAGTGGAAAGGTCACAAAACACAGTTAACCCATCCTTCTCCAGCCGAGACAAGGTATAATCTATGATGTTGACATGAATCCCTGCTGTGGGGATTGTGTGTGTTACCCCATTCAACACATAATTCAGCTCCTTTACATTGGTTTTCTTTACCAGCACGTTCCCCCAGTGCAAGTCTCTGTGCTCAAAGTGCAGTTCCTGTTCTGCCACAGCCAGGGAAGCAGTGACCTGGTGCAAAATGCTTTTTGCTGATGCCACTGAACTGAGACTGCTTCTCATGTTCTCCAAGTCACTGCCTCCAAATTCAAACTCCAGAACCATGAAGAGCTGCTCATCCCCAAAAAGGTCTGGCCGATCATTTTCTGATCCCGTTACTTTGTGGTATTTGTCCCAGGCTTCCAGCAGGTACTTGGGATAGGCCCCTTGAACACAGTGCACAGAGTACAGGCTGATGAACCCCACAGTCCTATTCAGAGACTCCTCGGACAGAAGACTGAGTTCTTTTGAAATTATTATCTCGGGCAGAATCTCTCCAAAGCTCTTTTGAGCTTCACCATTTACTTTTTCACTCCCCTCAATGGGAATTATTTTTAAGGCCACAGGCCCTCTCTCACTGTCAATCTGGAACACCTCTCCAAACACCCCTTCTCCGATTTTCTTGCACTTTTTCATCTTATCTAAAGGAATGCATTCCTCAAAAGCAATAGGCCCCTCCTGCTGGCATTCCCCAAACACCTTCTCTGCATCTGTAAGCATTAGCTCCAGGACAGAAGAGGAATTCCTGGGAGCCAGCAGGACCATGGAGGAAGCAGACCAAGCTGAGCACTGAGTCCTACCAGTAGACAGGGTTGCTTCGTGCCCTGAAATCTGGTATTTCACAGGTGGGGTACAAAGGATGCTCTTGCAGAAACTCTCTTCTGTGGTAACTTTCTTCTTCTTATGGAAGGACAAAGATGCTCTGACTCTACCCCAGGAATGGGAGCTATTGAGGAATGAATAGTCATTGTCTCTTACATCTACAGAAAAGTCCAGAACACTTTTCTTCATTCCTTTTCGCCTCAGCTGTGGTCTGAAAAAGGAGTTATTAGGCTGC
The DNA here is from genome assembly GCA_033439905.1 of Ceryle rudis. Classification (NCBI taxonomy): domain Eukaryota; kingdom Metazoa; phylum Chordata; class Aves; order Coraciiformes; family Cerylidae; genus Ceryle; species Ceryle rudis. The sequence continues at coordinate 697 of JAAGNO010013932.1, read as the reverse complement.
TGCTGTCTCTTGTTTTTGTGCCTTTTTGGACGGAGCCTTATTTGCCCCCCCCAGCGGCTGGCACTGAAGCCGCTGATACAGGCTTTCCTACAGGTACTTCCCTCTCCAGAAACAACTTTGGTACTTCTGTGTTTATTCTCCAAGATTTCTTGAAAGCCCCAAGGAGACACTGGCTGCTGGCAGGCAGGTTGAGCACCTGCCTTTGTGTTGAGTTTCGTGCTTGTCAGCCACATTGGCACTTCCTGGGGGTCCAAGACCACCACGGGCGTGAGCTGGTACTTGACTCCCTGGCAGCTTAAGCTTCCTCTTGCAAAATCGCTCCTTAGATCCTCACATAGTTCACGAGAAGTGGCACCGTTATAGGGTGTCGAGTGCTGGGGCTCCCCGTTAACGGGGGGCAGTGCTGCCTGGGGGGGGGTTTTGCCTTTCTCTGGGGACAAGGGAGCTCGTGCCCGGCACGGTCCCCGCACCGATGACCTCAGAACCCTGCCGGACTTTTGCAACACCGGGCTCTGCTCCCCGTTCCTGCCCGCGCCTTTCGGCCAGGCCCATCCATCCGCCTTTTCCCCGGCGCTGTCACCCCCCGGCAAGGGCGGGAGCAGCTCCGCGTCTCCCGGCGATGCCTTCGGCGAGCTCCGGGCTCTGCTGGAGGAGCCGGTCCGGTGCCTGCGCGGTGGGGAGTAGAGCTCCAGGCTGC